>CAUYON010069275.1:0-27646 GCA_963573935.1 Arctocebus calabarensis
CCCTGGTCAAACTGCAACAAAATATGGCTGGGAGTTGTGGCAGGTGCCTGTAGTCCCAGCTACTCAGGAGGCTGAGGCAAGAGAATCGCCTAAGCCCAGGAGTTGGAGGTTGCTGTGAGCTGTGACACCACAGCACTCTACGAAGGGCAATAAAATGAGACTCTGTCACTAAAAAAAAAAAACAAAAAAACCCTAATATTTATAAATAAAAATAAAAGATAATTTTTGACTAAAGTACATTACTTATACATTAATTTTGGCTCAGCGCCTGTGGCTCAACGGGCTAAGGCACCAGCCACGTACACCTGAGCTGGTGGGTTTGAATCCAGCCCAGGCCTGCCAAACAACAATGACGGCTGCAACCAAAAAATGGCCGGGCATTGTGGCGCGTGCCTGTAGTCCCAGCTACTTGGAAGGTGGAGGTGGGAGACTCGCTTGAGCCCAGGAATTGGAGGTTGCTGTGAGCTGTGATGCAAAAGCACTCTATCCAAGGTGACAGCTTGAGGCTCTGTCTCAAAAAAAAAGACAGAATCTGGCTGGATACCATGATGTATAATTAAAAACAAACAAACAAAAAAACATAGTCGGGCGTTGTGGCGGGCGCCTGTAGTCCCAGCTACCCTGGAGACTGAGGCAAGAGAATCACCTAAGCCTAGGAAGTGGAGGTTGCTGTGAGCTGTGTGACGCCATGGCACTCCACTGAGGGCAATAAAGTGAGACTCTGTCTCTACAAAAAAAAAAAAAAACCAACAGAATGACCAGAAAAACTAATAGGAATAATAAAAGATTTGGCAAGGTTTTCTGATACAATATCAACCAGTAAAAATGAAAAATATTTCTCTACATAAGCAATATCCAAAAAGAAAATAAAGCGAAATGAATTTAACCAATATGAAAGACTTCTATTAAAAAATGTAAACTCTTTGTATTAAGCTGAACGGAAGTGGAACACATTCTTAGTAAAGCATCACAAGAATGGAGAAGCATGAATCTTATGTATTCAATTTTGATATGAGGACAATTAAGCACCTAGTACACAGTAGGGGTGGGGGAAGGGGAGAGCAGAGAGAGGAGGTAGGGGTGGGGGAAAGGAAGAGCAGAGAGAGGGAAGGAGGGAGGGAGGTAGGGTCTCCATGTGACACACCTCTTGGGGGCAGGACACAATTGTAAGAGGGACTTTACCTAACAAATGCGATCAGTGTAACCTGTTTTCTTGTACCCTCAGTGAATCCCCAACAATAAAAAAAAAGAAAAAAAATGTAAACTCTTATAATAACAGACGTAGATCTGAATAAACCCATGGTTTCAGAGAGTCTGGATTCTGAGAGTGGCTTAGCTGGGTGGTTCTGGCTCAGATTCTCTCATGAGGTTGCAGCCAGGATGTCAGCAAAGACTACAGTTTTCTGAAGGATTGCTAACATGGCTGTTGGCAGGAACTCTCAGTACTTTGTCACCTGAGTCCTTTAATAGGGCTGCTCATACTATACCAGCTAACATCCCACAGAGTGCACAATCTGCGTGAGAGAGAGCAGGAAGCTGAAGTGCCTTTTATGATCCAGTGTTGGAAGTGATGCAGCATCACCTCTGCCTCATTCTGTGCCCTACAAGTGAGTAACTCCATCCCACACACAAGCAGAAGAAAGTTGGGCTCCAACACTTGATGGGAGTTGTACCAGAGTGTGGACATGTCTTAAAACCTCCACTGTTGGGGCGGTACCTGTGGCTCAGGGAGTAGGGCACTGGCCCCATATACCGAGGGTGGCGGGTTCAAACCAAGACCCAGCCTAACTGCAACAAAAAATAGCCGGGCGTTGTGGGGGGCGCCTGTAGTCCCAGCTACTTGGGAGGCTGAGACAAGAGAATCGCCTAAGCCCAGGAGTTGGAGGTTGCTGTGAGCTGTGTGATGCCCCTGCACTCTACTGAGGGCGATAAAGTGAGACTCTGTCTCTATCCTAGCACTCTGGGAGGGCAAGACAGGGGGACTGCTTGAGCTCAGGAGTTCAAGACCAGCCTGAACAAGAGTGATTCCCTGTCTCAACTAAAAATTAAAAAATTTCCAGCCGTGGAGAGCTTCAGGTTGCCTAAGGCCCAGGTCAGAAATGGAGCAGGTCAAAATTCTTGTGCTGATTAGTAGTGGCATCTCACCTGTTAATAGCCATTGCATTCCAGCCTAGGAAACATAGCGAGACTGCATCTCTTAAAAAAAGAAAGAAAGAGAGAGGAAGAAAGAGAAAAAGAGAGAGAGGGAGAGAGAGAGAGAGAAAAAAAGAAAATAAAAAAACAAAAGAGAGAGAGAGAAAGAAAGGAAAAGAAAAGAAAAGGAAAGGAAAAGAAAAAGCAAGTTTGAGATGAGACCAGCTGAGCAACAGTTGAGACCCTGTCTTCAAAAAATAACAGGGCATTGTGGCTGGTACCTGTAGTCACAGCTTCTTGGGAGGCTGAGGCAAGAGAATCACTTGAGCCCAAGAGTTTCAGGTTTCTGTGAGCTATGATGCCATGGCACTCTACTGAGGGGACAAAGTAAGACTCTGTCTCAAAAAAAAAAAAAGAAAGAAAGAAAGAAAAGAAAAATTAGCTAGGTGTTGTGGTAGGTGTCTGTTCCTGCTACTTGGGAGGCTGAGGCAGGAGGACGCTTGAGTCTAGGAGTTCAAGGTGGCTGTGAGCTAGGTTGATGCCATAGCACTCTAGTCTGGGCAAGAGTGAGACTTTGCCTCAAAAAAAAAAATGCATAGTAGAAAACTTTTAAATTCATCTTCTCTTTAAAATTAGGAATAAAAAAATAAAAACTTTAAAATAAAAAATAAAAAATTCAGGGTTCGGCTCCTGTAGCTCAGCAGCTAGGCCCCAGGCATATACAACAGAGCTGGAGGGTTCGAATCCAGCCTGGGCCCGCCAAACAACAATGACAACTACAACCAAAAAATAGCCGGGCATTGTGGTAGGCGCCTGTAGTCCCAGCTACTTGGGAGGCTGAGGCAATGGAATCACATAAGCCCAAGAGTTTGAGGTTACTGTGAGCTGTGACACTATGGCACTCTACCAAGGGCAACAGAGGAAGACTGTCTCAAAAAAAAAAAAAAAAGAGAAATAAATTAAAAATTCAGGAATAAGGCAATACTATTTAATATAAAACCAGCTAATTTTATAAGGAAAAAAGGAATGAAGTTTAAGTTGTGGAAGGACTTAATAATACTGATTTTCAAATGACATTTCAAATTGAGGATTCTCTCTTTTTTTTTGAGACAGAGCCTCAAGCTGTCACCCTGGATAGCGTGCCGTGGCATCACAGCTCACAGCAACCTCCAGTTCCTGGGCTCAAGCGAGTCTCCTGCCTCCACCTCCCAAGTAGCTGGGACTACAGGCACCCGCCACAACGCCTGGCCATTTTTTTGGTTGCAACCGTCATTGTTGTTTTGCGGGCCCGGGCTGGATTTGAACCCGCCACCTCAGGTGGCTCACCTTAGCCCGGTGAGTCACAGGCACCGAGCCCAAATTGAGGATTCTCAAGCGATCCTCTTGCCTCAGTTTTATTTTTAGTAGAAATGGGGTCTCACTCTGGTCTTGAACCCGTGAGCTCATCAATCCACCCGCCTTGGCCTCACAGAATGCTAGGATTAAGGTGTGAGCCCCCGGGCCTGGCCTGCTAAAATTTTTTAAATACCATAAACAGGTACTGAACCTTATGAAATTCTTTTCTGATTTGGAATTATATGATTGTTTTCTTTATTAATGTGGTAAATTACATCCACTGATTTTCTAATTTGGCTTGCTTGTGATTTTTTAAAAATACACTGTTGAGGCTTGGCACCCATAGCACAGTGGTTATGGCGCCAGCCACATACACTGAAGGTGGCAGGTTCGAACTCTGCCTGGGCACCTAACCAACAATGACAACTGCAACAAAAAATAGCTGGGTGTTGTGGCAGGCCTCCTATAGTCCCAGCTGCTTGGGAGGCTGAGGCAAGAGAATCACTTGAGCCCAAGAGTTTGAGGTTGCTGTGAGCTGTGGTTCTACGGCACTCTACTGAGGGTGACGTAGTGACACTCTGTCTCAAAAAAAAAAAAATGCACTGTTGAATTCAGGTGGCTATTAGCATTTTTGCATTTATGTTCATAAGTGAAATGAGTCTATAACTTTATTGTCTTGTATTTTCCTTATCTGACTTTATTTTTATTTTGTTTATTTACTTTTTATTATTATTTTTTTGAGACAGAGTCTCACTTTGTTGCCCTTGGAAGAGTGCCATGGTGTCATAGCTCACAGGAACCTCCAACTCTTGGGCTCAAGTGATTCTCTTGCCTCAGCCTCCTGAGTAGCTGGGACTACGTGCGCCTGCCACACGCCCGGCTATTTTTTTGTTTTGCAGTTTGGCAGAGGCCGGGTTTGAACCCGCCACCCTCGGTATATGGGGCTGGGGCCCTACTCGCTGAGCCACAGGCACCGCCCTATAATATATTATTTCATATTTTTTTAGTATTATACTCACACCTAACTTTTTTTTTTTTTTTTTTTGAGACAGAGCCTCAAGCTGTCACCCTGGGTAGAGTGCCATGGCATTACAGCTCACAGCAACCTTCACCTCCTGGGCTGAAGTGATTCTCCTGCCTCCGCCTCCCAAGTAACCGGACCTGCCACATGCCCGGCTATTTTTTGGTTGCAGCCGTCATTGTTGTTTGGTGGGCCTGGGCTGCATTGAACCTGCCAGCTCAGGTGTATGTGGTTGGCGCCTTAGCCACTTGAGCCACAGGCACCGAGCCCACACCTAACATCTTTTGGGGTCCTTTTTGTAATCTCTAGTTCTTGTTTTATATTCTAACATTATCTCTTATTATATATATTTGAAATTTTCACCCATCTGTCCCAATCCTACTTCTGCTTCAGATTTTGTTACCCATCATGGTAGCCAGCCTCCAGTATGATCCGTAGTGACCCCTGCCTCCTGGCATTCACAGCATGCATAGTCCCCTCCCATGCTGTAGCTGGGTTGGTTTTATGTAACCAATAAAATATGTATTTCTGAGATTAAGTTATAATAGACATTGCAGCTTCTGTCTTGGTCATGGTTTCTCATCTCTTCGCTCAGATCATGTTATAAGGAGTCCTATGAAGAAGCTCAGATGGTGAAAAACCGAAGCCTCCTCCTGCCAATAGCGCTGTGACTGGGCCACATTGGAAGTGGCCACATTAGAAGTCCATCAGCCAAGTCGAGCCTTCACCTGACTGCAATACTGGCTGACAACTTGACTGAAACATCAGGAGAGATCCTCAGTTAAAACCACTAACCTAAGCTGCAGCAGGTGCAGATTCCTGACCTTCAGAAACTGTGATGTTTGAGAGGCTAGGTTTGGGGGTAATTTGTTACATAGCAATAGATAACTAGTATGTTCAGTTGATTTTCTCTGGCGGTGCCCTGGTCTCTAGTTATTCTGGCAGGAGACTCACATTCCTCTGACACTATCAGCTGTCCTGGCTGGTACAATGTCCTGAGGAAAGGCTGAAGGCTAGCCTCTATCTGCTCAATTACCTGGAGTTTGTGCAGTAAAGGGATGTGTGAGAGATAAGCCAGAGGCTGGACAGTCCCAGGTACCATAGAAGCACAGTTATCATTCTCACTTCCTCTCACAACAGCTGACAATGCCCCTTGGTAAGGGATTCATCTTTAAACCTTTGGAGGAAGTCAGCTTTAGGAAGCACTCTGTCTAGGAATCCACCAGCCTTGGTGTCTGGAGGCCAAGGTGGAGGACCGATGACCTCTGGCTGCCTATCTCTTTCCCCAGCAGGGCTCTTGCTGCAGCGATACTAACTCCCATACCTGTACTGGTGCTTTGGACCATTTCTGCTGTGAGGGGAGCAGACAAGGACCTGCCCAAGGCAACACAAGGGAAAGGTAAGAGCCTTAACTTAAATCTTTTTTTCTTATCTGTCTTCTATCTGCTGCCTCTGGCTATCCTGCCGCAAAACACACACCAGTTAAAGACAGCCTTCCATTTCCCTGTATGTCTATCCAGAGAGTTGCTGGAACACATGTTTTTCTCTGCAGTTTATCCAGAGTTGGTTCAGGGAAGGGTGTCAGCAGCTTGTGCTGTCACCTTGGCAGTAACCAAAAGTCTTCAGTATCCTAGAGGAATGATAGAACCTTCTGCCCTTCAGCATGTCTAAGCCTCCTATTCACAGAAAGGACTGTTCTGGCCTTCAGAGGTTTCAGGCCATCATCCACAGAATTGACTTGTCTGACCCTTTGAATATGAAGCTCATTAATTACAGAATGTATCCCAGAAGGTATCATCTGGTCACTGACAAAGGGACATTTCAGGTCCTTAGAGGGCCAGATATCTTCATACCTTGGACAGTCCTTGGGGAAGCCACAGCCCATTGACCACAGCATGCACTTAGACGCACAGTGTTTGGGCACCTTAGGCACAGAACAGTCAGTTTCCCTTCTAATACTGGGGAGAAGTTATGGCAAGAACCTTTTAAAGGTCATCCCTAGCTTTATCTGGCATTCTTTTTTTTTTTTTTTTGAGACAGAGCCTCAAGCTGTCACCCTGGATAGAGTGCTGTAGCATCACAGCTCACAGCAACCTCCAATTCCTGGACTCAAGTGAGTCTCCTGCCTCCGCCTCCCAAGTAGCTGGGAATACAGGCGCCTGCCACAATGCCTGGCTTTTTTTTTTTTTTTTTTTTTTTGGTTGCAGCCATCATTGTTTGGCGGGCCCAGGTCGGATTCAAACCCGCCACTTAGGTGTACATGACTGGTGCCTTAGCCCGTTGAGCCACAGGCGCCGAGCCTTATCTGGCATTCTTGGAAGAGATAGATGATAGGATGGCAGCCCTGATGCCCCTCATGTCTATCAGCATTGCCTAGGTGCAACAACTTCTGACTAGAACTTGGCACAGTCTATAGCCATCCATGAATCTGCCAAATCTTGTCTGATCTCAGAAACTAAGCAAGGTTGGACCTGGTTAGTACTTGAATGGGAGAACCTGGCATGGCTAGACCATGACCTGAAGACTCTAATTACCTATTCTACCACCTGCCACGTCCTTTGTGGCAGATTCCTGTCTCCTGAGAAGAATCCTGTGAGAGAATCGTATCTTCTGAGGTCAGTGGGAAAAAGGACCCTCTTTTGATCATTACCCTCCAAATAAGTACGTAACTTTTTTTTTTTTTTTTGAGACAGAGCCTCAAGCTGTCACCCTAGATAGAGTGCTGTGGCATCACAGCTCACAGCAACCTCCAATTCCTGGGCTCAAGCAAGTCTCTTGCCTCTGCCTCCCAAGTAGCTGGGACTACAGGCGCCCGCCACAACGCCAGGCCATTTTTTTGGTTGCAGCTGCCATTGTTGTTTGGCGGGCCTGGGCTGGATTCGAACCCGCCAGCTCAGGTGTATGTGGCTGGCGCCTTAGCCTGTTGAGCCACAGGCACCGAGCCAAGTATAACTTTTTTAAGGGCCTGGCATTCCACATGTCACCATTCCTAGGATCTTGACCCTTCTCTGTGAGTCTTAGGCATTAGTGCTGGCAACTCTGGGCAGGAGTCTAAGGCAGCTCCTATTCTTGCTACTTTGTTTGAAGCCAGCCTGAGGGACTGTGGCCTTGCCATTCCTAGGTTCCTAAACTGGGTTTCCAGCTCATGGGTACCTATCTTAACTATTTTAGCAAATGGCTGGCTTCAAACAAATTCCTCCTAGGAATGGTGACATGTGGAATGCCAGGGGTAGCTGGCCCAATGTTTCTAAGTAGGCTGTACTTCCCAATCTTGGTAATGAATTTTGCTGTTTTTTGAGCTAAGAACTTTCTCACTTCGCATTCAGAGGCCCATCCTGAAAACATAGTGTCATAGCCATAACATGGACTCTAAAGGCAGACAGATGATTCACTAAACAGACTCAGGCCTTCCTGAAGTAGTCCTTGACTTGGGTTCACCTTCTGGAACCAATTTTCAGTATCCACTCCCCTTCTACTGGGGAAACAGGAGCCTCTCTCCACTAAGTAAAGTACTCCAGTTCCATGGGGTGAAGAGCACTGGGGATTCCCCCTACAACAAAAACCAGAAAGGGGAGCAGAGAAATACACAGACAACAGTGACCTTCATGTGTGCAAAGTATAGTTGTTAAAAACAAAACAACAAAAACAGAAAAATGTTGTGGCCTCCATGGGGCAGTGCTGAAGCAGAGCCCCACATGCTCTATGCTCAGACCTGGGGAGAAAGGGCCCCACACTCCAACAGGTCTAGTGGCAGGCAGGAAGGTGGGGTCTCATGTGTAGGCCATCATGGCAAAGAATGGACATCTGGTTGGGGGACTGACAGTGGGCTAGAAGGAGCCTGATCAAGATGGGGCTGTGGCCTCAGCCCCCTCCTCTGAGTCCCACATTTCTGACTGTAGGTAATCAGCAAAGAGAGCCTTGGCCCGGCGCAGGACACGCCCCAGGTGGTGTTTTCGCACAAGGCGGTCAAAGTGCATGGCCAGCTCATTGTAATCTAGCCCATTGCGCATGATGTGGTCACGGTGCTCCAGCAGGATGGCCAGGCAGAGGAAGAGCATGAACGGGTTCCCCCGGCCAAACTCCTGGGGTGGGGGTAGGCTCACTGGAGGTGGGGGTGGCAGGGACTTTCCAGGGTCTTGTGGGGAACCTACTTCTTGCATCAAGGGGGATCCTACAACCATGTCACCAGTAGGAGAAGCCTCCTGGGTGGATGGTGGAGATGAGGAGGATGGGGAATCAGGATGGGAAAAGGAGGAGAATAGTGGGTCTGGGGAATTTAGCAAGGGCTCGGAGAGGGACTTTGAACTGATGAGGGCAGCTGGACGAGGCAGCTGGACCAGATGGTCCCTCCTGGGGCCCATGTTATCCCTGAGTTGCTGGAGGCCATCCAGGCTGGCTTGTCTCAGGAGACGCCCCCCCCTACCAGGTCCCTGGCCAGAAGTGGCCAAGTGGTCAACGGCATCTTCAAAGGCACTGGCTCCTCCACCAGCAGGCCTTAGCATGTGCCTCTGTCGCACAGGCCGGCCCCTGTGGCCACCAAAGCCATTGTCTGCCACTTGGCTGGGGGGTCCCACCAGTTCCACCTCATGTTCAGGAGGATCAGGGGGCAGTGAACTCCAGGTGACCTCAAGCATGCGGAGGGCATCATCAAAGGCAAACTCACGCTTAAGCTCAAGCAGCAGCCAGCGGTAACAGAAAAAGAGGTCATCAGCACCTGCTTCTTGTAGGTACCGGTAGAAGTCAGGGTCAGCATGTCGCAGCAGCAGCTTGAGGTGAGCAAACTTGGTGGCCATGGCACGGCCATCAGGATGGAAGTTGGCAGCCAGGCGCTTCATGATGCCACAAAAGCAGACGAAGGCATGGCCCTCATGGTCCATGACGGCAAGGATGGGTGAGGCAAGATCACTCATGCCCTGGCAGTAGGACACCTGTGGGTGGGTAACAGCATAGGTGGTAAGCAGGTCATGTAGTGCTTGCAGGTGTGGGCCATCCTCAGGCCCCGCGTAGTATGGGTGGGCCCGGTCAGTGCGCAGTACATCCTTGAGGACCGTGCTGCGGATGAATTCCAGGTCCTCGGGGCTCGCACGCTGGGCCCACTCACTCTTGAGTTGCTCGTACTCGCGACTCTTGCGCTTCATGTAGTCCATCCGCTCTCGCCCTGTCAGTCCATCTGGGTACACATTCAGCAGGTACCGCCACACCACCTGGCCAGGGATGAAAGGGATGAGCCCAAGGTTCTCTAGATAAGCCACCATATCCCCTTGTCTATTAGTTTCCACCCCCAACTTCCCCTGGGCCTCTGTCTTCTTTCTGACAAATCTGCCTTCCACCTCTGACTCCTAGCTGCCCCTGAGAGACAGCTTTCTGCCCTGGAACAGACCCATGACAGCATGGTTGTCACGAGCTATTAATGAGCACAAGAATGATGCATCCAACAAGTAACTGGAGAAGCTCACTTTTCGAAGCGAAGGCTCCACACCACCATGATAGATCCTCAGGCGCAACTCCTCAGGGCGGGAGAGCTGGCCCTCGTGATTCAGGTACATGTGAAACTCAGCATCACTCAGAGGTGGTTTGAAGGGCTTGACATCTTCTCCATATGACCAGCTTAGCACCTGCTGGACTTTAGATAAGGTCCGGCCCACCTATGAAGAAGTGTGGAGGGAAACTGCTGGTTAGCTGGGAAGACTAGAGGAAGATGCCAACCGGCATGCTCAGAATTGGGGTGCCAGGTAGGCCCTGCCTTCCAACCACAGCTAGCCCCCCAGGGTCCCTGAAAACACCTGAGAGAGGATGGACTGTGTAAAGGGCAGGGCAGCAGTCGTCAGCGATGACCGTTTCTCAGCCAGCAACACGTCAGAGCCAATGACATCCTTGGGGCTTATTATGTCCCAGTCTTCCAGCAACGGGCCTGGGCACACAGAGTGAAGTGGTATGAGAACAGGGATGAGAACCCAGACCTCAGGGCCTGGTTTCATTGTTTCACTCCTTCTGCTGAAGCCAGGCCACCTGCAAATGACTCTCACTCCCTCTTCCCGTATCACCCAAATCATGTAAAAAAAAAAATCAAACCATGAACAACTCTTTTGTACTAAAGGTCTCATAAAATGGCTGGGTAGTCTCTAATATCTGAATAATATAAAATAGTATATTGAGTGCTTACTATGTTTCAGGCACTAAGAACATTATGATTACTATAAGGAATAATACTAGCTAACACTTCTTTTGTTTTTTTTTTTTTTGGAGACAGAGTCGCACTTTATTGCCCTCGGTAGAGTGCCATGGCATCACAGCTCACAGCAACCTCCAACTCCCGGGCTTAGTCGATTCTCTTGCCTCAACGTCCCAAGTAGCTGGGACTACAGGCACCTGCCACAACACCCGGTTACTTTTTGTTGCAGTTTGGCTGGGGCCAGGTTCGAACCCGCCACCCTCAGTGTATGGGGCTGGCACAATACCCACTGATCCACAAGCACCACCCTTGATTTTTTTTTTTGTTTTGAGACAGGATTTCACTTTGTCACCCTAGGTAGAGTGCTGTGGCATCACAGCTTACAGCAACCTCAAATTCTTAGGCTCAAGTGAGGCACTACAGTGCCCATCACAATGCCCAGCTATTTATTTTAATTTTAATTTTTTTTTGTTTTTTGAGACAGAGCCTCAAGCTGTCACCCTGGATAGAGTGCCGTGGCATCACAGCTCACAGCAACCTCCAATTCCTGCACTCAAGCGACTCTCCTGCCTCTGTCTCCCAAGTAGGTGGGACTACAGGCGCCCGCCACAACACCCGGCCATTTTTTGGTTGCAGCCGTCATTGTTGTTTGGCAGGCCTGGGCTGGATTCTAACCCACCAGCTCAGGTGTACGTGGCTGGCACCTTAGCTCGTTGAGCCACAGGCACCGAGCCCAGGCTATTTTTTTTTTTTTTCTAGAGACAAGGTCTTGCTCTTACTCTTGCTCAGGCTGGTTTCAAACCCATGATCTTGGGCAATCCACCTCTCATAGTGGACTCTTGGCCTCTCATAGTGCTAGGATTACAGGTGTTAGCCACTGCTCCCAGCCCCTTTTGATTATTTATTTATTTATTTATTTATTGAGACAGAGCCTCAAACTGTCACCTTGGGTAGAATGCTGTAGCTTCACAGCTCACAGCAACCTCCAATTCCTGGGCTCAAGCGAGTCTCCTGCCTCCCAAGCAGCTGGGACTACAGGCGCCCGCCACAACGCCCGGCCATTTTTTGGTTGCAGCTGTCATTGTTTGGCGGGCCCGGGCTGGATTCGAACTCGCCAGCTCAGGTGTATGTGGCTGGCGCCCTAGCCTGCTGAGCCACAGGCGCCAAGCCAGATTATTTATTTATTTATTGAGATAGTCTCACTTTGTTGCCCCCAGTAGAGAGCCATGGCGTCATAGCTCACAGCAACCTCAGACTCTTGGGCTAAAGCAATTTTCTTGCCTCAGCCTCCTGAGTAGCTGGAACTATAGGTGCCCGCCACAATGCCCAGCTATTTTTATTTATTTATTTATTTATTTATTTATTTATTTATTTATTTATTTATTTATTTATTTTAGAGACAGAGTCTCACTTTGTCACCCTCGGTAGAGTGCCATGGCGTCACACAGCTCACAGCAACCTCCAACTCCTGGGCTTAGGCGGTTCTCTTGTCTCAGCCTCCCGAGTAGCTGGGACTATAGGTGCCTGCCACAAAGCCTGGCTATTTTTTTTTTTCTTTGCAGTTCGGCCGGGGCCAGGTTTGAACCCACCACCTTTGGTATATGGGGCTGGCGCCCTACCCACTGAGCCACAGGTGCCGCCCCTATTTTTATTTATTTAATTGCTTTTATTAAATCATAACTTTGTACATTGATGAATTTATGGGGTTCAGGTACTGCTAGCCCTGCTATTTTTAGAGATGAGGTCTCACTCTAGCTCAGGCTCTTCTCCACTCATGAGCTTAGGTGATCCACCCACCTTGGCTTCCTAGAGTGCTGGGATTACAGGCGTGAGCCACTGCACTAGCCTTATGCTGACTTATCAGAGACAGGGTCTCACTCTGTTGCCCTGGCTGGAGTGCAGTGGTATCATAGCTCACTATAACCTTGAACTCCTGGCCTCAGGCAATCTCCCTGCCTTAGTCTCTCTAGTCACTGGGACTACAGGTGCACATCACCATGCCTAGCTGATTTAAAAAATTTTTGAGGCTTGGCGCCTGTGGCTCAATGGGCTAAGGCCAGCCACATACACCTGAGCTGGTGGGTTTGAATCCAGTCTGGCCCGCCAAACAACAGTGACGGCTGCAACCAAAAAATGGCTGGGCGTTGTGGCCTTAAAACTCTACCTATGGCAAATATAGCTATCCTGCCAAGTGAAAGAGGAAGTGTAACTGGAGTGCCAGGGCTACAAGATGAAATACCACTGGGACCGGTCAGATGAGGTACCTAAAAATTGTATACTGCAAATTCAGGCATGGATTCCGTGATGACACCTGCACCTAGGAAGGCAGCTGTTGCAGCACCCACATCATCTTAATAATTTTTTTTTTTTGAGACAGAGCCTCAAGCTGTCACCCTGGACAGAGTGCTATGGCATCACAGCTCACAACAACCTCCAATTCCTGGGCTCGAGCAAGTCTCTTGCCTCTGCCTCCCAAGTAGCTGGGACTGCAGGCACCCGCCACAACGCTTGGCCATTTTTTTGGTTGCAGCCGTCATGGTTGTTTGGTGGGCCCGGGCTGGATTCGAACCCGCCAGCTCAGGTGTATGTGGCTAGCACCTTAGCCCGCTGAGCCACAGGCGCCGAGCCTAATTTATTTTTTTGAGACAGAGCCTCAAGCTGTCACCCTGGAGAGAGTGCCATGGCATCACAGCTCATAGCAACCTCCAATTCCTGGGCTCAAGCGAGCCTCCTGCCTCTGCCTCCCAAGTAGCTGTGACTACAGGTGCCCGCCACAACGCCTGGCCATTTTTTGGTTGCAGCTGTCATTGTTGTTTGGCGGGCCTGGGCTGGATTTGAACCCGCCAGCTCAGGTGTACGTGGCTGGCGCCTTAGCCCGTTGAGTCACAGGCGCCGAGCCATCATCTTAATAATTTTAACGATTAGTCATGAAATAAATATTTTGGTTTTTAAACATTAAAAAATTTTTTTTGAGACAAGGTCTCACTGTGCTGCCTAGGCTAGTGTCAAACTCATGGTCTTAAGTGATCCTCTTGCCTTGGCCTTCTAAAGGGCTGGGATTACAGGCATAAGCCACTGTGCCCAGCCTGGTTTTTAATGTATATACAGATAAGCATAAAATGACAAAGATAATGTGATTGGGAGTTTGTGATATTATGTGTTACATTAGGATTCTTGAAATATGTGTAATTTAGTATATCAGTTAGAAAATATAGACATCATTCACTCCTTACCCATCAGCTATTCACTCATTTCCTGCTGAAAGAACCCCAACTTCATCTTTGCACCATGACTTGAGCTAAAAGCACCAAGGCTGAGTTGTGATTTGTCCAAGAGTCACAACCTAGGTCTAAGCAATGAAATATAAGGGAAAGACAATTGAGGCATGGCTCTAGTGGGAAAGATTATTTTCTGGATGGAAGAAAGTGAAGAACATTTTTTTCTATCCTTTTCTTCCTTTGAAAGTGATGCAGGACAGGCCAGGCGAGGTGGCTCATGCCTGTAATCCTAGCACTCTGGGAGGCCAAGGCAGGTGGATTGCTTGAGCTCATGAGTTTGAGACCAGCCTGAGCAAAAGTGAGACCCCTATTTCTATGAAAAATAGAAAAACTGAGGCAAGAGGATTGCTTGAGTCCAAGAGTTGGAGATTGCTGTGAGCTATGACAGTTGCTTGAGCCCAAGAGTTAGAGATTGCTGTGAGCTGTGATGCTACAGCACCCTACACAGGGCAACAGTCTGAGGCTCTGTCTCAAAAAAAAAAAAAAAATATATATAAAAATATTTAGCAAATATTAAGAAAAGAAAATATAAAAAAAAATGAGAAAGAAAAAAAATAAAGAAAATATAAATGATAGCCTACGATTTAAAAAGAAAAAATACTAAATCTGTTTAAGCAAAATCCAGAAGTTAAGGATTAGGAGTCAGAGAAAGAATAAGAATTAGAAGTGTTCCAAAACTCTATTTATTTTATTTTATTTTTAAAGAGACAGAGTCTTTCTTCTTCACCTTTCACAGAGTGCTGTGCCATCACAGCTCACAACAACCTCTAGCTCCTGAGCTTAGGCGATTCTCTTGCCTCAGCCTCCCGAGTAGCTGGGACTACAGGCGCCTGCCACAACACCCAGATTTTTTTTGTTGTTGTTGCAGTTTGGCTGGGGCTGGGTTCAAACCTGCCACCATTGGAATTTGGGGCCGGTGCCCTACTCACTGAGCCACAGGCACCACCCCCAAAACTCTATTTCAAGGCTCAGGGAGGGTGAGAGACTGGAGAAGAAAAAGTATCCTAAAAATTTCACTGTTGATGGTCTAAGAAAACTTCAATGGGGTTTTTAGGAGAGATATACCTAAAACTAGGTAACAAAGAAAGGTTAAAAATTAAAGAAACCTAACGATAGGCCTGGCAAACACAAACAGAAAGTAACAGTAACAGTGGCACTGTAAATGCCAGATAAAGCCAAAAGAATTTCACAGGAAAAGAGACATTATGTACTGATTTAAAAAACTCACAAAAGGCCAGGCACAGTGGCTCATTCCTGTAATCCTAGCACTCCAGGAGGCCAAGGTGGGAGGATCCCTTGAGCTCACAAGTTTGAGACCAGCCTGAGCAAGAGTGAGATCCTGTTCTCTCTTAAAAATAGAAAAAAAATACCTGTAGTCTTAGCTACTTAGGGCCCTGAAGCAGGAGGATTGCTTGAATCCAGGAGTTTGAGGTTGCTGTGAACTAGGCTGATACCAGGGCATCTAGCCTGGGCAGCAAAGTGAGACTCTGCTCCCCCCCAAAACCCAAAACAAACAAACAAACAAAAAAAAGAAACCAAACCAGGCTTAGCACTCCTAGCTCAATGGGTAGGGTGCTGGCCATATACACCCAGGCTGGCAGGTTTGAACCTGGCCCAGGTCTGCCAAACAACAATGACAACTACAACTAAAAAAATAGCCAGGCATTGTGGTGGGTGCCTATAGTACCAGCTCCTTGGGAGGTTTGAGGCAAGAGAATCACTTAAGCCCAAGACTTTGAGGTTGCTGTCAGCTGTGATGCCAAAGCACTCTATCAAGGGTGACATAATGAGACGCTGTCTCAAAGAAAAAAAAAACACACACAACTCCCCCCCAAAACCTATTAATAAAATAAGCAAAGGATTTTTGCAAGCACAAAGTCACCTAGTGGCAAGACCTGATCTGAACTGACACGAGACTATATACAGTCTTTCTATAACCTACTTAGCGTGAATATGCTGCACATATTTCCTGGAAGAAACATACAAGTGTTCCATTACTGGCCCAGCCCCTGCTTGGGTTATTACACAATATCTGTGATACATACTATGTTTCCTTATAAAACTATCAAACTTCCCAAACCCTAAATTAATATGTGAACTCAATGCATGCCAATCAGAAATCTAATGGAGTTTCTTCTGGAACTGGATAAAATTATTTTAAGGTTTCTGTGGAATAATTCATATTCAAGAATAGCTAAGAAAAGGAACAGTGGAAGGATTGCAATGGCTTGCCTTATTATAACTGACCGCAAAACCACTGTCATAAAAATACTATGGTGGGCTCAGCGCCTGCGGCTCAAACGGCTAAGGCGCCAGCCACGTACACCTGAGCTGGCAGGTTCGAATCCAGCCTGGGCCCACCAAACAACAATGAAGGCTGCAGCAATAACAACAACAACAAAAAAATCATAGCCAGGTGTTGTGGCAGGTGCCTGTAGTCCCAGCTACTTCGGAAGTGGAGGCAGGAGAATCACTTGAGCCCAGGAGTTAGAGGTTGCTATGAGCTGTTATGCCACGGCACTCTACCCAGGGTGACAGCTGGAGGCTCTGTCTCAAAAAAAAAAAAAAAATACTATGGTGTTAGCATAGCAATAGACAAAGAGCCAGTCAGTAGAATGTAATAGGAAGCCAAGTAATGAATCCAAGTACATATATATGGGAACTTCACATATGACAAATGTGGCATTTCAAACCAGTGCTGAAAAGGCTATCTATCATTTAATAAAGGGTGCTGGCATAATTGACTAGATATCTGGATTTTTTTTTTTTTTGAGACAGAGTCTCACTCTGTTGCCCTAGCTAGAGTGCAATGGCATCATCATAGCTCACTGCAACCTCCAACTCCTAGGCGCAACTGATCCTCCCGCCTCAGACTGCCAAGTAGCTGGGACTATAGGCACCTGCCATAACACCTAATTTCTTCTATTTTTACTAGAGATGGGGTCTCACTCTTGCTCAGGCTGGTCTCAAACTTCTGAGCTCAAGGGATCCTCCCACCTTGGCCTTCCGGAGTGCTAGGATTACAGGCATGAGCCACTTTCCCAGGCCCAGGATTTTTTTTTTCTTAAAGCTAGGTCTACTGATCACAACCTTGACAGAGTAAAGATTTTTATGTAAAAAAGAAAACAATACACATAGTAGAAGAATATGTAGAATTTTGTATAAGTTTTTAAATGGGGAAAATGTTACAAAGTAAGAAGAAAAACTCAGAAATCATAAAAGAAAAAAAGATATATATATATATGTATATATGCATACAGATTTTAATTTAATTTTTTTTTTTTTTTTTTTTGCAGTTTTTGGCCAGGGCTAGGTTTGAACCCGCCACCTCCGGCATATGGGGCCAGCTCCCTACTCACTGAGCCTTCCTGGAAATAAGGGAATTAGGCCATCCAAGTGGTCACAACATGCTTATTGCTTTCATAGCCATGAAAATGATCACAAGAATGCCATTAATAATATTTATATGCACATAATAATAATTGCATATATTGGACACTTATTAACATAAAGTATACCATTTATGTTAAATACATACCATTTTGTATATATACAAACAAATATGAATATACTCACATATCTTTATATGTGAATGAATTTGTGTGTGTGTGTGCATGTGCGTGAATAAGTAAAGGACTGGGGCCAGGCATGGTGACTCATGCCTATAATCCTAGCTCTCTGGGCTTGGTGCCTGTAACTCAGGCGGCCATGGTGCCAGCCACATACACCAGGGCTGGTGGGTTCGAATCCAGCCCGGACCTGCCAAACAACAATGACAACTACAACCAAAAAATATCTAGTGTTGTGGTGGGCACCTATAGTCCTAGCGACTTGGGAGGCTGAGGCAAGAGAATCGCTTAAGCCCGGGAGTTGGAGGTTGCTATGAGCTGTGATACCACAGCACTCTACCTAAGGCAACAGCTTGTGGCTCTGTCTCAAAAAAAAAAAAAAATCCTAGCTCTCTGGGAGGCTGAGGAGGGTGGATTGCTTGAGCTCAGGGAGTTTGAGACCAGCCTGAGCCATACCGAGACCCCATCTCTAAAAAAGTAGTCAGGCGTTGTGGTGGGCACCTGTAGTCCTAGCTACTTGGGAGGCTGAGGCAAGAGAATCGCTTAAGCCCAAGAGTTTGAGGTTGCTTTGAGCTGTGATGCCATAGCACTCTACCAAGGGTGACATAATGAGATTCTGCCACCCCCCAAAAAGAATTGTTTTAACTTTTAATAAGAATATCTTTTATTTATTTATTTATTTATTTTGAGACAGAACCTCAAGCTGTCACCCTGGATAGAGTGCCGTGGCATCACAGCTCACATCAACCTCCAATCCTGGGCTCAAGCGAGTCTCCTGCCTCCGCCTCCCAAGTAACTGGGACTACAGGCACCTGCCACAATGCCTGGCTATTTTTTGGTTGCAGCCATCATTGTTGTTTGGCGGGCCCGGGCTGGATTCGAACCCACCAGCTCAGATGTATGTGGCTGGTGCCTTAGCCACTTGAGCCCAGGTGCCAAGCCTTAATAAGAATATATTAACTAGGTAATTACTCAGTTTTGTTTAAAATGCCAGTCAAAGCTGGGTGCAGTGACTCACACCTGTAATCCCAACACTTGGGAGGCTGAGATTGGTGGATTGCCTGAGCTCACAGGTTCGAGGCCAGCCTAAGCCAGAGTGAGATCCTGTCTCTAAAAAAGAAACAGCTGGTAGGGGGGCAGCGCTTGTGGCTCAAAGAAGTAGGGCACTGGCCCCATATGCCAGAAGTAGTGGGTTCAAACCCAGCTCCAGCCAAAAACTGCAAAAAAAAAAAAAAATAGCTGGGAGTTGTGGCAGGTGCCTGTAGACTCAGCTACTTGGGAGGCTGAGGCAAGAGAATCACCTAAGCCCAAGAGCTGGAGGTTGCTGTGAGCTGTGACGTCATAGCACTCTACAGAGGGTGACAAAGTGAGACTCTATCTCTAAAAAAAAAAAAAAGAAAGAAAGAAGAAAAGAAAAAAAATTAAAAAAAAGCTCAGCACCTGTGGCTCAAACAGCTAAGGCACCAGCCACATACATCTAAGTTGGCAGGTTCGAACCCAGCCTGGGCCTGCCCAAAAAAAACCAATGATGGCTGCAACCCAAAAATAGCCAGGTGTTGTGGCGGGCACCTACAATCCCAGCTACTTGGGAGGTGGAGACAGGAGAATAGCTTGAGCCCAGGAGTTGGAGGTTGCTGTGAGCTGTGATGCCACGTACTCTACCCAGGGGGACAGCTTGAGGCTCTGTCTCAAAAAAAAAAAAAAGAAAGAAAGAAAAAATAAATAAAATAAATAAAAAAAAATTAAATGCCAGTCAAGCCCAAGTGTGGTGGTTCATGCCTATAATCCTACCACTTTGGGAGGCTGAGGCGGGTGGATTGCTTGAGCTCAGTAGTTTGAGACCAGCCTGAACAAGAGTGAGATCCCATTTCTACTGAAAATAGAAAAACTAGCTAGGCGTAGTGGTAGACATCTGTAGTCCCAGCTACTTGAGAGGCTGAGGCAAGAGGATCATGTGAGCCCAAGAGTTTGAGGTTTTTGTGAGGTATGATGCCAGGGCACTCTACTCAGGGCAACAGAGTGGGACTCTGTCTCAAAAAGAAAGTAAAATAGTCTCAGGTTTGGTGCCTGTGGCTCAACAGGCTAAGGCACCAGCCACGTACACCTGAGCTGGTGAGTTCGAATCCAGCCCAGGCCCACCAAACAACAATGACAGCTGCAACCAAAAAATGGCTGGACATTGTGGCGGGCGCCTGTAGTCCCAGCTACTTGAGAGGCGGAGGCAAAAGACATGCTTGAGCCCAGGAATTGGAGGTTGCTGTGAGCTGTGATGCCACAGCATTCTATCCAGGGTGACAGCTTGAGGCTCTGTCTCAAAAAAAAAAAAAAAAAAAAGAAAGAAAGAAAGTAAAATAGTCTCGGTGCCTGTAGCTCAGTGGTTAGGGCACTGGCCACATACCCTGGGGCTGGCTGGTTTGAATCTGGCCCACACCTGCCAAATAACAATGACAACTACAACAACAAAAAAATAGCCAGGCATTATGGCGGGTGCCTGTAGTCCCAGCTACTTGGGAAGCTGAGGCAAGAGAATCTCTTAAGCCCAGCAGTTTGAGGTTGCTGTGAGCTGTGATGCCATGGCACTCTACCGAGGGTGACATAGTGAGACTCTGTCTCAAAAAAAAAAAGAAAAAAAAATGAAAAATGAAATGCCAGTCAAGGCTGGGCATGGTGGCATTACTGTAATCCTAGCATTCTGGGAGGCTCAGGCAGGAGGATCACTTGAGGTCAGGAGTTCAAGACCAGCCTGAGCAAGAGGGAGACCCCATCTCTAGTAAAAAATAGAATAACTAGCTGGGCATGTGGCAGGCACCCGTAGTCTCAACTACTTAGGAGGCTGAGGCAAGAGGATTGCTTGAGCCCAAGAGTTTGAGGTTGCTGTGAGCTATGACGCTATGGCACTCTTCTGAGGGCAACAAAGTAAGACTCTGCCCCCCCCCCCAAAAAAAAGAAGACTATGTTAAAAAAAAAAAAGGAAAACATCAAGACGTATCATAAAACTATATTGATTTCATAGGGTTTCTTTAGGATTTCATAAAGAGATCAGTGTAAGAGAATCAGGAATTCAAAAGTAGACTCATATATACAGGAATTTGGTAAATAAGACAGTTGCTAAAAACAGTATGAAAAGAATGAACTCATCAATAAATGGAAAGTTGATTCTCTTCAAAAAGATAACTTTTAGGGAAGGGAGGGGAGGGGGGAGGGGATGGGTGGAGGGAGGGCAATTAGTGGGATCACACCTACGGTGCATCTTAGCAGGGTACTGGTGAAACTTATTACATGTAGAGTATCAATGTCTTTATATAGTGATCAAGAAAATGCCATGAAGGCTATCTGTAACAATATGATCAAAATATTTCTGATTGTATATGAAGCATTGTGCCCTATGATTGCACCAATGTACACAATTATGATTTAATAAAATTATTAAAAAAAAAAAGATTCTTCAGGGAGTAGGAAAGAAAGTCTCCAAGCATTGGCAATAAAAATTAAGTTTATTGGCTCGGCGCCTGTGGCTCAGTGGGCTAAGGCGCCAGCCATGTACACCTGAGCTGGCGGGTTCGAACCCAGCCCGGCCCGCCAAATAACTACAATTGCAACCAAAAAATGGTCGGGTGTTGTGGCGGGCGCCTGTAGTCCCAGCTACTTGGGAGGTGGAGGCAAGAGACTCGCTTGAGCCCAGGAATTGGAGGTTGCTGTGTGCTGTGATGGCACCGCACTCTATCCAGGGTGACAGCTTGAGACTGTCTTAAAAAAAAAAAAAAAATTAAGTTTATTCTTTTCTTTAAAAAAAAAAAAAAAAAGATAACTTTTAGGGTGGTGCCTGTGGCTCATTGAGTAGGGTGCCGGCCCCATGTACCAAAGGTGGCGGGTTCAAACCCAGCCTTGGCCGAACTGCAAAAACAGAAAAATAGCCGGACGTTGTGGCGGGTGCCTGTAGTCCCAGCTACTTGAGAGGCTGAGGCAAGAGTTTGAGGTTGCTGTGAGCAGTGACACCACAGTACTCTACCCAGGGTGACAGCTTGAGACTCTGTCTCAAATAAAAAAAAATAAAAATAAAAGATAACTTTTTTTTTTAGATTTTATTTTTGTATTTATTTTATTTTTTTATTTTTGAGACAGAGCCTCAAGCTGTCACCCTGCATAGAGTGCTGTGGCATCACAGCTCACAGCAACCTCCAATTCCTGGGCTCAAGCGAGTCTCCTGCCTCCCCCCTATGGCTCAATGGGCTAAGGCACTAGCCACATACACCTGAGCTGGCAGGTTCGAATCCAGCCTGGGCCTGCCAAACAACAATGACGGCTGCAACCAAAAAAATGACAGGGCATTGTGGCGGGTGTGTGTAGTCCCAGCTACTTGGGAGGCGGAGGCAGGAGACTCGCTTGAGCCCAGGAATTGGAGGTTGCTGTGAGCTGGGATGCTACAGCACTCCATCCAGGGTGATAGCTTGAGGCTCTGTGTCAAAAAAATAAAAAATAAAAAATAAAAAATAAAATAAATAAATAAAATAAATAAAAATAAAATATATTTCTGGTAAACTGATGGGTATCTGTGTCTCTGCTTTTTTTTTTTTAATTTTGTGACAGAGTCTCACTATGTCGCTTTATTAGCATCCCTCTCAGGTCTTGTGCAGGTGGGGTTTTCTCTATGTGTTTATTAGCCATACAATTTTTTAAATTTTTTTGAGACAGTGTCTTACTCTTTCACCCTGGGTTGTGTCTTGGTGTCATAGTTCACAGCAACCTCAAACTCTTGTGCACAAGCTACCCCCTCTTGCCTTAGCCTCCCAAGTAGCTGGGACTACAGGCATCCTGCACAATGCCCAGCTAATTTTTCTGTATTTATTTATTGATTGAGACAGTGTGGCTTTGCCACCTTTGGAAAGTTTCAGGGCCTCATAGTTCACAGCAACCTCAAACTCTTGGGAGTCAAATGATCCTCTTGCCTCAGCCTCCCAAGTATCTGGGATTATAGGCACCTGCTACAATGCCTAGCTATTTTTAGAGAGGGTCTCTCTCTGGCTTAGGCTGGACTCGAATTCCTAAGCTCAATCAATCCATCCTCCTCAGCCTCCCAGAGTGCTAGGAATACAGGTGTGAGCCACTGCACCCAGCCAGTCATGCAGATTTGATTGCTGTACTTAAACAGTGCTCCTGTGTCTATTTTATAGATGAAGAAAAGAAAGCCTGGGGAGCTATTTAAGTGACTGACCTGAGCATATATGGCTACTCAGTGGCAGGCTCCTGTGTCTCTGGCTACTTTTATTTTCCTGATTGTCTCCCTGCTTATCTCTATCACTATCTTTCCCTCTGATTCTTTTTTTTTTTTTTTGAGACAGAGTCTCACTTTGTCACCCTTGGTAGAGTGCTATGGTGTCACAGCTCACAGCAACCTCAAACTCTTGGGCTTAAGTGATTCTCTTGCCTCAGCCTCCCAAGTGGCTGGGACTAAAGGCACCTGGCTATTTTTATTTATTTATTTATTTATTTTCCACCTGGCTATTTTTAGAGACGAGGTCTCACTCTGGCTCAGGCTGGTCTCCAACCTGTGAGCTCAGGCAATCCGCCCACCTCAGCCTCCCAGAGTGCTAGGATTACAGGCATGAGCCACCTTGGCTGGCCATCCCTCTGATTTTTTTTTTTTTTTTGAGACCGAGCCTCAAGCTGTTGCTTGGGTAGAGTGCTGTGGCATCACAGCTCCCAGCAACCTCCAACTCTTGGGCTTAAGCGATTCTCTTGCCTCAGCCTCCCAAGTAGCTGGGACTACAGGTGCTGCCAACAATGCCCAGCTATTTTTTGTTGTTGTTGTTGTTGCAGTTTGGCTGGTGCAGGTTCGAACCCACCGCTTTCAGTATATGGGGCTGGCACCTACTCACTGAGCCACAGATGCTGCCTTATAGTTGTCATTATTGTTTGGCAGGCCAGGGCTGAATTCAAACTCATCAGTTCTGTTGTATGTTAGCTGCTTAGCTACAGGCACTGAGTCCATCCCTCTGATTCTTGTTTCTCTGCTTGTTCCTTTTCCTCAAGGCTGCCAATCTTTTTTTTTTTGAGACAGAGTTCCACTTATGAACCCTCGGTAGAGCACCATAGCGCCACAGCAACCTCCAATTCCATGGGCTTAGGTGATTGTCTTGCTTCAGTCTCCCGAGTAGCTGGGCACCCACTACAACGCCTAGCTATTTTTTTGTTGCAGTTTGGCCAGGGCTGAGTTTGAACCCACCACCCTCGGTATATGGAACTGGCATACTATCGACTGAGCCACAGGCGCCGCCTAAGGCTGCCAATCTTAATAAGCCCAAAATGTTGTAGAGTGAAATGGTTGAGAACAAGGACTGTGGAGCCAGTTCAACCACTGCCCAGGTTCAAATTCTGTTCTTCCTCTTACTGTCTGTAAGATTTAGACAATTCCTGTCACCTCTCTGAGACTGTTTCCTCATCTATAATCTGGACAAAATGATCATCCCTACCCTGTAGGATAACTTTGACAATTCAACAAAAAAAATTACGTGGGGCAGTGCCTATGGCTCAGTGGGTAGGGCGCTGGCCCCATATACTGAGGGTAGCAAGTTCAAACCCTGCCCCGGCCAAACTGCAAAAAAATAGCCAGGCGTTGTGGCAGACACCTATAATCCTAGCCACTTGGGAGGCTGAGGCAAGACACTCACCTAAGCCCAAGAGCTGGAAGTTGCTGTGAGCTGTGATGCCACAGCGCTCTACTTAGGGTGATAAAGTGAGACTCTGTCTAGCCGGGCGTTGTGGCAGGCGCCTGTAGTCTCAGCTTCTTGGGAGGCTGAGGCAAGAGAATCCCCTAAGCCCAGGAGTTGGAGGTTGCTGTGAGCTGTGTGACTCCACAGCACTCTACCGAGAGCAATAAAGTGAGACTCTGTCTCTACAAAAAAAAAAAAGAAAGAAAAAAATTATGTGCATAGACTGACCCAAGTGTTGAATACATTTTAGCTATTTGTATGTTATTATGACATCTATAAAGTGTCTCAGTCATCTCAAATGGGCACATAAGATCCCTGAAGCTGGGATCTACTACTTCATGATTTTTATTTTTAAAAATTTTAAACCTGGCTTGGTGCCTATAGCTCAAGCGGCTAGGGTGCCAGCCACATACACTGGAGCTGGCAGGTTTGAATCCAGCCCGGGCCCGCCAAACAAAAATGACAACTACAACAAAAAAATAGCAAGGCATTGTGGTGGGTGCCTGTAGTCCCAGCTACTTGGGAGGCTGAGGCAAGAGAATCACTTAAGCCCAAGAGTTTGAGGTTGCTGTGAGCTGTGACATCACAGCACTCTACTCAGGGCAACAGCTTAAGACTCTGTCTCCAAAAAAAATTTTTTTTTCAGCAGATAAGGTGCCATCCACGTACACTTGAGCTGGCAGGTTCGAATCTAGCCTGGGCCCGCCAAACAACAATGATGGCTGTGACCAAAAAATGGCCGGGCGTTGTGGCGGGCGCCTGTGGTCCCAGCTACTTGGTAGGTGGAGGCAAGAGACTTGCTTGAGCCCAGGAATTGGAGGTTGCTGTGAGCTGTGATGCCACAGCACTCTACCCAGGGTGACAGCTTGAGGCTCTGTCTCAAAAAAAAAAAATCATAAAAAAAATTTTTCAAATCTACAACAAAATTAAAAGAATACATTGAACATCCATATATCCTTCATCTAGATCCCTTATTTATTTTTTATTTTTTTGCAGTTCTTGGCCGGGGTTGGGTTTGAACCTGCCACCTCCAGTATATGGGGCTGGTGCCCTACTCCTTTGAGCCACAGACGCTGCCCATCTAGATATGAAGACTTTTTTTTTTTTTTTTTTTTTGGTGGAGACAGAGTCTCACTTTATTGCCCTTGGTAGAGTGCCATGGCATCACCCAGCTCACATCAATCTCCAACTCCTGGGCTTAGGCGATTCTCTTGCCTCAGCCTCCTGAGTAGCTGGGACTACAGGCGCCCACCACAATGCCCAGCTACTTTTTTGTTGCAGTTTGGCCAGGGCTGGGTTCAAACCTGCCACCCTCAGTATATGGGGCTGATGCCCTACCTACTGAGCCATAGGTGCCACCCTATTAACCCTTTTTGCCACATGTCCTTCATCTCATTCTCCCTGTATATTAAAATATTATTTTTGCAAAATTATTTGCAGACATCATAACACTACACTTTCATACTTTATTGTGCTTTTCCCCAAGAACAGGGACATTTTCCTTCAATTACCATGATACCACTAACACGCTATGGTGTGAATGTGTCTCCGAAAATTCATATGCCAAAACTCAATCATCAATGTGATAATATTAAGAAGTAGAGCCCTAGCCAGGTGTGGTAGCTCACACCTATAATCCTAGCACCTTAAGAGACTGAGGCAAGTAGATTGCTTGAGCTCAGGAGTTCAAGACCAGCCTGGGAAAGAGTGAGACCCTGTCTCCACTGAAAATAGAAAAAATAGCTGGGCATTGTGGTAGGCACCTGTAGTCCCAGATACTTAGGATGCCGAGGAAAAAGGATATTTATTGAGCCCCACAGTTTGATGTTGCTGTGAGCTATGATGCCAGGGTACTCTACCCAGGGTGACAGGAGTGAGACTCTCAAAAAGAAAAAAAAAGAAGTAGCACCATAAGAGGTGATTAAGTGATTATGGCAGGAGGTTAGGGCCCTTATAAAAGGGCTAAAGGAAATGGATTTGCTCTCTTTATTTTTTTTCCTTATTTTTATTTATTTATTTATTTATTTATTTATTGTCGAGGCAGAGTTCTACCCTATCCCCTGAGCTGAGTGCAATGGCATTGTAGCTCACTGCAACCTCAGACTCAGGCTGTGGGCTTCCTGCTGCCTCAGCTTCTGAAGCCACTGGGCTTACAGGCGCTTGTCATGGTGCCCAGCTGGGTTTTTCAATTTTTTTCATGAGCCAGGATCTCACTCTCGCTCAGACAAGCCTAGAACTCCTGAGTTCAAGCAATCCTCCTGCCTCAGCCTCCCACAGTGCTGGGATTACAGGCATGAGCCACCATGCCCGGCTGGATTTGCTCTCTTCTATTCTTTTGCCATGTGAGGATGAAACAAGAAGGCCTTCATTGGACACCCAACCTGCCAAGACCTTGATCTTGGACTTCCCAGCCTCCAAAATGGTGAGAAATAAATTTCTCTTCTTATTTTTTTTTTCTTTTGAAACAGAGTCTCACTTTGTCACCCTCAGTAGAGTGCTGTAGTGTCACAGCTCACAGCATCCTCAAACTCTTGGGCTTAAGCAATTTTCTTGCCTCAGCCTCCTAAGTAGCTGGGACTACAGGTGGCCACCACAACACCCAGCTATTTTCTTGGTTGACGCTGTCATTGTTGTTTAACTAGCCCGGCAGGGTTCGAACCCACCAGCCTGCGTGTATGTGGCTGGCGCCATAACCACTGTGCTACAGGCACCAAGCCTAAATTTCTCCTCTTTATAAATTACTCTGTTTTCTGTTATGGTAGCATAAACAGATTAAGACATCCACCTAGGAAATTTAACCATGATAAAATACTATTGTCTAATATATGGTTCATACTCAAATTTTTGGGACCATGTCTTAATTTATCTGTGTGCTCATGGGAACCAGAATAGGCAACAATAGAGAAACAAAGAGGTGGCTGAGAGATGACGGGAACAAATGAATGAGTAAACAAGAGCATAAACAAATATGAGTACAAGACAAATGAAAAAACAAACACAATTACCATCATTATAACAAGCATCATATTTAGATATTCTAATAACTAAAATATAAAATACTACAGTTATACTGTTATATTGTATTATATAACTATAACATATACTACTAGGTTAAATACTATAACAGTACAATACAATTATTATTATTATTATTAGAGCTAACACTTTTTGAACATTCATTATGCAGTCATGTATCATTCTGGGCATTTTATGTGACCTTCCCTTTTTAATCTTTACAATGGCCCTAAAATATCATTATTTCTACTTTATTTTATTTTTTATTTTGTATTTTTTTGAGACAGAGCCTCAAGCTGTCACCCTGGATAGAGTGCTGTAGCATCACAGCTCACAGCAACCTCCAATTCCTGGGCTCAAGCAAGTCTCCTGCCTCTGCCTCCCAAGTAGCGGGGACTACAGGCGCCCACCAC
>CAUYON010069276.1:0-19771 GCA_963573935.1 Arctocebus calabarensis
CTTTATATAGTGATCAAGGAAATGCCATGAAGGATATCTGTAACAGTATGATCAAAATATTTCTGAATGTATATGAATCGTGCCCTGTGTTTGCACCAATGTACATAATTATGATTCAATAAAATTATTAAAAAAAAAAAAAAGCACAATTGCTCATAACAAAGCAAATCTGCATGATGAGAAGAAAATAAGCTAACACCTAAAGAAATTAATTTATACAGGGAGTTTCAGAAAGACCAAGTTAAAAAACATAAACAAATAATGGAGTGAAGGCATGTAAATTAACTATACAATTGGTCCATAAACAACATGGGTTCGAGCTGTGTGTGACCACTTATGTGCAAATGTTTTTCCATAAACAAAAACACATTCAAAAATTTGTTGGAGATATGCAACAATTTGAAACACTTCACAGATGAACCACATAGCTTAGAAATATATATTAAAAAAAGATAAAGCAAAATATAACTTGAATGTATAAAATATATGCAGATGTTAGTCCATTATTTACTACCATAACACCATCTACATTTTTAGACTCTCAGCTCGGCACCTGTGGCTCAATGGGCTAAGGCGCCAGCTACGGACACCTGAGTTGGTGGATTCGAATCCAGCCTGGGCCTGCCAAACAACAATGACAGCTGCAACCAAAAAATGGCAGGGCGCTGTGGTGGGCGCCTGTAGTCCCAGCTACTTGGCAGGCAGAGGTGGGAGACTTGCTTGAGCCCAGGAATTGGAGGTTGCTGTGAGCTGTGATGCTATGGTTCTCTATCCAGGGTGACAGCTTGAGGCTCTGTCTCAAAAAAAAAAATTTTTTTTAGACTCTCTGTTGTATGGTGTTAAACTAATATTTCTCTCTACTACCTAAGCTTCCATTCTAAACAAAAAAGGAAATCCTTTGGGATAAGCTGTACCTGAAGTGTCATATTGGGACATCATGAACCCTGTCCTTACTTACCACTCTCAGGTCACATTCATTCCTAAAGTGCCTACAGACCTATACCTTATTAACATCCTACATGATTAATTTATTTTGCAAGGCTTTATATATGCTAATTAGAAAATAATTTTACTAGGTTAAAATACAGTTAAGGCAATAGGCTCTGAGAAGATAAAACATAATCTTTAATTTTCTTTGAGATTAGAAACAAATGAATAGCATGTTTTTGTCTAAACAATGAATTTTGCTGAAGTCACAAAAGCACATCTTAAAATTAGAAAGAACTCACCTTTATTGGGATTTCGTTATCTTGTTTTAAAATAGTATATAGATGGCAATTCACATTTGCTGCATGTAGTCCAACAAGATCATCGCTAATCACTCACCAGTTTGGGTCTAAATGTTAATTGTCAAAACACAAAGCTGTCTCAAAATGAAAAGAATATTTCAGTTTTATACAAAAAAAAAAAGAAAAAGAAAAAACACAAAAATGACTTACTGGATTTGAGTTTTAGTAGCAATTAAATGAGCATGACTAAAAAATTGAACATGAATTAAGAAGTTAATGTTATATATCAATGAATGTTTGAGGGACAGAAAAGTACTAAAAAGATGATTCTTAAATAAAATACTTACATCAATGAATAAATACAGTCATGTACTACATAAAAATGTTTTGCTCACATAGACCACATATACCATGGTAGTTCCATAAGACTATACTGTGTTTTTGAAGGAAATGTGAAGAATACTCAAAGAACTCAAATTAGACCTCCCATTTGATCCTGCAATCCCATTACTAGGTATCTGCCCAGAAAAAAAAAAATCACTTTATCATAAGGACGTTTGCACTAGACTGCTTATCACAGCTCAATTTACAATTGCCAAAACGTGGAAATAACCTAAATGCCCACCAATCGGGAATGGATTAACAAGCTGTAGTACATATATACCGTGGAATACTATTCAGCCATTAAAAAAGATGGAGATTTTCCATCTTTTGTATTAACCTGGACTGAGTTGAAACACATTCTTTTTAGGAAAGCATCACAGAAATGGAGAAGCAAGAATCCAATGTACTCAATTCTAATATGAAGCCAGTAGATGATCTAATATATACCCACATAAGAGGAAAACTCAAATCAATTCAAGGTGGGGGGAAGGGGAATTAAGGAGTGGAGGGTTATGGTATTTGGCACACCTCTTGGGAGAGGGATGCAATTGTAAGAGGGACTTTATCTAACAAATGCTAGCAGTGTAACCTAATTCTTTATACCCTCAATGAAACCCAAACAATAAGAAAAAATCAACATGTATATATAATACTGTATTTTTACTGTACCTTTTCTATGTTTAGGTATATCATGATACACAAATACTTAACACTGTGTTAAAATTGTCTACAGGATTCAATGCAGTAGTGTATGGTACAGGTTTATAGCCAAGGTGCAATAGGCTGTACCAAATAGCCTAAGTGTGTAATAGGCTAGACCATCCAGGTTGGTACAATGACAAAATTCCATAATGATGCATTTTGGAATAAATCTTCATTATGAAACAACCACGACTTTAAATAACATGAAACAGTTTTGCGAAACAAGTCCATATTTGGTTTAGCTCTGTATGATTTGTAGCCTTAAGCATAATACTTTGTGCAAAAAAAATGCTGAATACATATTGCCGAGTGAATGAATTAATGGATGAACAAGTGATGTTTGTAGTAATGACAAGTGGTGTGCAAGCTTGTTTGCTTTCTTACTATCAGTAAAATAAGGCAATGGAGTATTAAAATTAGAAAATAATTAATCCTAGGATCATATTTTGCTTGAGTTTTAGAGGATTTGGGGTATTAGATGTTTTTGTTGATTCAAAATTAGAAAAGATATTCATTCTCTAATACCTAAAATTAATTTCCCAGCACGGCATTTATTCAAACAATTGAGAACTTTTAGTAAAATGCCTCCTTGACATCTACGGCATCATTTAAAAAAAGTGTTCTGGGTACTTAATTATAATTCTCTTCTAAGCTTTGTTGAGCTTAAAAAAGGCTATTTCCCTAGTCTTGGGTTCTGCTAACACCCTGTGCTAGTATGCAGCAGATGTTTGGATGGCTGTGACCATGAAGTCTGGTCACTTTAGGATTTATTTGAACCACATGCAAGGGAAAACATATATTAAGACAGAATGCTGAAAAAATTTTTAATCTGTGAAATCAATTTGATGCGTTATGACCCATAGTGTTATTTTTAATGAGATAAAATAAATGTTATCAGTATACACTGCACAGAGTGAGAAAGCATAGTTTCTGGAAATATAGTTCCCTTTACAATTATATATTTAAATACATTTGCATATTTATACATATTTCCTCCCATGTTTGCAGTAGAAGTATATGAAAGCTGTTCTCTCAGGAGATACAGAGGAATAGGGACCTAGTTAGAATGATGACAGTAAGTAGACACAGGCACAACCCAGGTTTTTGGAAGCCAAGGCATTTTGAAGGAGAGGACAATCAGCAACATTTCTTGCCAGAATGTGAGATAAAGTAAAATAAGGTGAGAAGGAGCTAATTTACTTTAGCAGTAAGGAGAGCCATAGATGGTTTTGTTTAATTTCTGTGGCTTCAATAGGTTAATGAGTTAATGGGATAAGGCAATAGAGTCTGGTAATTAGAAAACACTTAAAAAACTTGAGTTTAAAGGAAGACAAAATGGGAAGGTAAAGGCAATTTATAAAATCTTCCTAAATAACAATTTTCTTATCTGTAAAATAGGTACAGAAATGCTTATATCAATAATGTGCAGTTTGGATATACTATATACAGGATGTGCAGTTTGGATATAATATATATAGGATGTCCCAAAGTTGCCCATGAAGTCACCTTATATAAGGAAATTATAGCTAAATGTATCTTTATGTACAAAATATTCATTACACAGTTTTACAAAGTGGTGGGCAACATGTAGAGAATATTTTGTAAATATTTTGTAAAACTGTGTAATGAATATTTTGTACATGAAGGTGCATTTAGCTATCATTTCTGATTTTCCCATGTGTGGTGGCTTCTGGGTGACTTGGGAACACCCTGCATGGCATTCAAAACACAATTCCTGGACAACATGTGGTGCTCAGTAAATGTGAGCTGCCACTGCTGCTGCCACCACCACCACTGGCATCATTACTGTCATCATTTCTTTACTTTATCTTAACCACAACGCTGAGAAGCAATTTTTTTTTTTGAGACAGGGTCTTGTTATGTTGCCCAGGATAGAGTGCAGGGGCATCACTGTAATCTCTAACTCCTGGGCTCATGTGATCTTCCTCACTCAGCCTCCTGAGAAGCTGGGAGTACAGGCTCATATCACCATGCCATGTAATTATTTATGTATTTTTTTAAATGGAGTTTCTATCTATGTTACCCAGGCTGGTCTCAAACCCCTGACCTCAAGCAATACTCCTGCTTGGGCCTCCCAAAGTGCCAGGATTATAGGCATGAGCCACCACCTTGACCTAAATGGGTGGATTTCTTGAGGGAGATTACTATCAAAGGGGTTTTAATATGTTACTATCCCGTCTGTCATTGGTAGCATACTAAGTCCATTATTATTAAATGGTACTTTAGAATACTGGATATAAAATTTAATAATTTTATGTTTATGGAAATAGAATGGGCAAAATGGTATAAATTACCATGTGAGAAGAGACCCAGGCCTAGACTCTTCTGTGTATCAATCCAAATCCTGGGTAATGACTTAAAAGCTCAGATAACATGAAAGTGAAATAAACACATAACATAGTCTGTTGAGGAAGATGTGATTTGGGCCCTTGTGGGAAAGGTTAAAACTAATAAGGAGAGTAGGTGGGTCAGGGAAAGATACCACATGTGTGTTCTCTCCTAGTCTTTCCCCTCCTTCTGTCAATGAGAAAGAGCAAGGTTCCCATGTTGTTTTAAGGCTCAGCCCAGGCTCATAGCGCTTCTCAATCGCTCCCTTTGAACATTCTTTGGGTAGGGCTCAGAGCCGTGGTGAAGACTGCGCAATCACTTGTCAGTAGGGCCAGGGAACCGATTGGCATTGTTGGAAATGGGCAAATCAGAAGTGGCTGCCCGGCTTGCCTTCCACTGTGCACAGTCGGTAAGTGTGGAGGTGATCACGGCGGATGAGCAGAGTGTGGGAGAATGGGAAGGAGCTGGTTAGAGCGACTATTGGCTGTGGAATTGGAAATACAATTTCACTGTGAAACATTTCCAGAGATACTGCAGGCTAAAATTTCAAAGTATCTCCAGAGGATTTAGCTTTATTACTCACACTGATGTCAGTGGAAGCTGGGCAGTCACAGCCTCGGCTGCTCTCTGGAACTTTGCCTGACTACTCCTGTTTCAGCCACTAGAAATAATTTGTTTCAAAGTCTCTCTCTTCCCCTCACCAAATAAACTAATCTCAAATATTTGATATTAAGGTAATAACAGAAAAGGAGTCCCAAAGAACAGCTACGAGCTTTAAATTGTCAGCTGGAGAATACAGATGAGCTTCTCTTCGTGAGATAAATACTGCCTGTGAAAGCAATTCTTACTCATGAAAGCTGATATTCTTGTTGACTTCCATTATAAAATCGGAGACTCTCACATCTCGACAGATAAAATAGAAACATATTTAAAGGCAGCAAATTTAAAAGACATATTTAAAACTGATTAATGCAATATATATGAACACTTAAATGAGTCGAAATAGTAAAGGTTATTTTTGTGGTTTTAAAGTTGGCTTAAATTTGGATGTAAAATAAATCAGTTAAAATTGGAAAAATCACATTTGGCTCAAAGTTCCTTAGTCTTTTGAAAGTCCTCATTGTTTCACATTCTTTAACAGAATGTTTCCAATTGTTCCCCCTGATTGGACGGACTCTGCTTCCAGGTAGTTTAAGAAATCTCTTAGCTTATCATTATCATTTTAAAAATAATAAGCATGTTTATGTGGTTGGAAGTGGGAAGAAAATATAGAAGCACAACAGCAACAACAACGTAAATATCAAGAAAGTAAATTAGCCCTGTTTGTACAGCATATCCCAATTTCACATGCTCTAGAAAACATTTTTTGTAAAATGCTCTATGAATTCCACAAAGTTTTCACTCAACTCCAACTGAATCCCACTGAGGCCTCAGACTTAGGACCGGGTTCCTTTGACTTATTGCCCTGAACTCATCTCAACTTGGAGCATCCATTTCCTTTGACTCCTTTTTATTCTCCTATATGCTTCCATTTACAAATTCTGAGTTACAATATGGTCAGTCAGCAAGTAAGCTACTCTCCCCCTGCCTCTAAGTGGTTTATGGTATTGGCCAATTAACATAGCCTGTTTCTACTCAAGGTCCCTAGGTAAAAGATGCTGACCTCCAAAAGAACTCTGGGCTGCTCTTATCATCCCTTTACCCCTGCCCCTTGCTTCATTCTGTGGAATGCTCACATGAATTGTAATGGACTAAAGATGGCTGGGAATTTTATGTTAGCTTATTTTCCTTTCCCTTGAATTTGGGCCAGCCTTATGACTTCTTAATCAATCAAATCAGTTGGAAGGGATGCTGTGCCTGTCTACTCCCGGACCGTAATGCCCTGGAAGCTTCTGCCCCTTCCCTCCCATTGCCTGCTGTTAGGATTTTTTCCCTCTGAATCCAGCTGCCCCGCTGTGAGATGCCCCAGTCGCATGGGGAGACACTGTGGCCGTTTCAGATAACAGCCACAGTTGAGCTCTCAGCCACTGCTGGCATCAAGGGCCAGCCACGTGAGTGGGCCATCTCGGTCATTTGCAGCCCAGTGGAAGCTTCGGCTGACTGCGCCCCCAGCAACCTCAGGCAGAACCGCTCACAGGGCCTCCTCCACCTGCAGATTGTGAGAGGAAATGACCTGTTGGGTTTGGGGCGGATGGTTGCACGGTAATAGATCACAGGGGCTGGGATGTTTGCTTCTTACATGGTCATGTGCCCTGGCAATGTCAGAGGAGGAGAGAGGGAGTGTATGTCTGGGGAGCCGGACAGGGTGGTTTGCTTCCCTCTGCCTAGTAGGTAGCTGTGTTGTGCCAAAGCCCTGAGTTCTTTTCTTGGGGACTTGCTAACCGTCCTGTCTCCCTCTCCCCCTTTTAAAGTCAGTCATAAAGAAGAGGCAGCCTCTTAGGTCTGCGTCGGCTGGGTAGACGACGCTTCCTGAATTCTGATACACCTCTAGGAGTCTGAGCTGGGCTTTGTTTGCCAAGGCTTTCAAGAAGGTTTTTCCTCATCAGATGCTTTTTCTTGAGCATAAATCTCCCGCAGGGAACTTGAGGAAGGTGGCTGCAGCAGAGTCAGACGTGGGCATTCCTGATCCTCAGCCCTGGATATTTTTCATGCTCTTCCCATATCATCACAGTCTCTTTCAAGTGGACATTTTAGAAAAGAGGATTAAGGTCTATTTATGTGTCCCCTTCCCCTACTGGCCCAGCCGCCTCCTAGAGGGCAGTAATCATGGTTTATTTATCTCTGCCTCTAGCTTCTGGAAGAGTCTGTCACATACCCTTCAGCTGAAATTTTTGAAACTAATTTTTAAAACTGAAGGTTAGAACGTTGAAGAATATGCTCAATTTATTTGTATTCAGTTAACTGAGAGCCTAGCATGTTGTATGCTCTAGTTTATGATTAAAACTCATTCATTCATTTACCTAAACCAGTCTTTTGTTTTGGCATCTTCTTTTTCATGCTGGGTAGTATCTGGTGCTTACCTTCATGCATCTTTCGAGAATGGGAATATTTGCTCACAAACATAAAAACTACATATTTATAATTGTCTTTGTGTTAACTGCCCCCATTCTTCTAATGTCCCAATCTTACTCCTAGTCATTTTTTGACTGTACTATGCCTTACACTTGCCTGTGCTTACTAAATTATCTATTCATCAAATTGTCTTTGATTACTTCCTCTATTTTGCTATCTCTTTGCTGCCAGGAACCTTGAGAGTTAAAACCCCAAGTATTTGTAAAGCTATCTTTAAATTTTAGACTACAGAGAACTTTGAATTGTATATTCTGTAAGAGTCAGAGCCGTACAATGTGAATTTGGGTATGACCCAGGACAACATCTGTACCTGCTGAATATTAAACATAAGAATATAAGAATATTTAAAATTCTTATATTCACTCCTTCCCAAATGAGTACAATTATAACCCGAGGGATGCTTCTTTTCTAGGAAGTCTTTGTTGAACTTAGCTTACTTATTACTGATAAATAAAACTATTTTTTCCCATATGGCACCTTCCAAACATGTTTGTTCACGCCTCTTTTCATAATAGTTTTTCTCTTTACTACTTTATTCCCATTTTTCCCTTCTTGGATGTCTATGTTGTAATGCCACCTCTGAGGATTTCATAGGAGAATCACTATACAAAGATAAAATTCAGTTGTTTTTTCCTTTTTTTTTAATGCTTAACACCTGCTACCACAATTCTCAGCATTGTGGTGAGTCATTTATATCCTTACTTAGCCCAGGGCTGCTGGACTTCAGTAGTTATGATCCATGCGTGAGGAATTATTCCTTCTTTTTATTTAAGGCTAGAACTTTGCTTCTTTCTTAAAGTTTCAAAATGCTTTTATGGTCAGGTTGTTTGTTTCTTTGTGTTGCTGTTTTTGTGTGCATGTTTATTTTTATTTTTAATTTTATTAAATCATAATTGTGTACATTAGGGCAATCATGGGGCACAATGTTCTGACTTCATATACAATCAAATATTTTCATCAAACTGATAAAGATAGCCTTCATGGCATTTTCTTAATCACTATATGAACACAGGCACACGGCCTACAGGCAGGCTCTTCTTAACAGAGTGACAGCATATTTCTCTCTGATGGGTCTGTAATTAAGTTTATCTGTAATTGGGCCAGTGCAAGTTGAGCCTGTAGCTTGTGTCTCTCGTATCTGAGTTTCTGTCCAGCTGTAACAGAGTCGCACAGAATGGCTTTTCAAAATGGAGGTACTTTGACCAACCTAACAATTTTCTGATTGTTCATTATGCAGCAATAGTTAATCAAGAGAAAAGTCCTTAAAGCAGAGTGCTACTATAATAAAAACTTAAATATGTAAGTTCAGTTTGAGAACCAGAAAATGTAGTGAGAAAATTTTTATAGGGGACTGGAAAGATATGGTGTTATGCAGCCAGGAAATATTTAGCTAAATTGTTTTCTGATGTAAATTGGAATTGAAAATTGTTTTGTTGCATTTCTATACAAGTTTTAGGAATAGCATGTCAATTACCACATGTGCACATACACCACTCCAAACTAAACTAGTCTAGATGTTAATTTATATTGCATTGAATCTACAATAATTTTAAGAGAATCAATTTCTTTACAACACGTTTCCTCTTCCATGAGCATAGTGATCCTTTCATTTATTTTTGTCTTTAAATTTTTTTTTGAGACAGAGTCTCACTTTGTCACCCCTGATAGAGTGATATTGGGTTGTAGCTCACAACATCCTCAGACTCCTGAGCCCAAGTGATTCTCTTGCCTCAGCCTCCCGAGTAGCTGGGATTACAGGCACCTGCCACAGCACCCAGCTATTTTTAGAGATGGAGTCTCTTTCTAGCTCAGACTGGTCTTGGACTGGTGAGCTCAGGCAATCCGCCTGCCTTGGCTTCCCAGGGTGCTGGGACTGTAGGCCTGAGCCACTGGGCTCAGCCTTAAAAACTAATGTACACAGCTATGATTCAGTTAAAAAAAATATTTCTTTCAACAATCTTTTACACTTTCAGTATAAGTATTTTACATACTTACAATAGATTTATTCTTAGGTACATGATTTTATGATGTTAAATCAAGTTTCTTTTTGTTTGTTGCTTATAGACCAAATACAACTGGTTTTCATATGCTGTATCAACTGGCCTTGAGAAATCCAATTATATCATAATTCATCTGTAATATTGGAGCAATTTCATTTTTACAATAATTTTGCCTCTGAGCAATTAGTTTTACTTTTTTTCCACTCTCTTTTTATTTATTTGTTTGTTTGTTTTGTTTTCACTTATGGTACTGGATCCAGTAAAATGGAACTCTGGTACATATTGGATACAAGCGGTCAGACCAAGAGAGAAGACATTGAGAATGTCATTCTCAAGATTATAGGACTCAAAATTCAAGTCTAAGTCTAACTAGCTCCAAGCCAACACTTTTTCTATGTCTTGTAAAAGTTAAATTTCACTTTACAGTGAATTTTCCATAAATCCCTTTGCCATACAAATTGTTCTGAGGTTCATTGAAGAGAACAGCTATGGGGACTTCAAATACAAAATTCTCCTTTGGAAATTACTAATTATAATATTAGTAGAACTAAGAGTCCAAAGAAAGTAGTGGGAGTAATGAGAAAATGTACTTCTAGCCAATTTCTGAGTATGTTTTCCTATGCTAGTTTTGTGTGTGTGTGTGAAATCTATCGAAAAATCATGAAGACTGACCTAAAAAAAAGACATTCTTTCCCTAAGAAAGATAAACTATATAGAACACCAATAAAATTTCCACTTCTCTTTGCTATTGTTCAGAATTGCATGATAATGGGGAAAAAAAAGAACCTATACTCAAACTATGGAAAATCTGTACATATAAAAGACCAACCACCATCTGGATTTGAGCTCATCTATAATCTCTTGCCAAGTTTAATTCTTTTAACTTCAGCATTGCTATCATTCTAACATAAGTTAAACTTCTAAAAAAAGTTTCCAAGTTTTCCATTATGCATTTAGTATATATGCAATGTAGATATGTGACCACCATTGATGAAACGTTTTTAATTATAGATAATGTTTTTAAATTCATACATTGAATGTATAACTCTGTATTTTTATAATTTTTAATATAAAGCAATAAGTAGATAAGAAAACAATTCTTTTCTAGACTAGAACACTGGTTGAGAACTCACAAACAAATTGTATGGAATAATTTTTCAACTTTTTTTTATTAAAATCTTGTCAAAGTGTGGAGCTTTTATTCTTGACAAAATGGCATAGAGTAATTATTCTCCATTCCTCCCCACAAAAGCAAAACTATAAACCTTGGAAAGAATGCAAAAAGCAAAGGAGAACTCCGAGATGAGGAAAGAAGACAAATTTGTTTGAGTCAATAGGACTGAAGATACAATAGAAATACAGAAAAAAAAAAATTGACCCAGAGCTGGTTCTTCCCAAACTCTAACCCAGTAATAGAAAGCAGCCAAGACAGGCTTCTCCCACCTCCTGCAGATGGGCTAGGAGCTCCTTCGATGCCATCACGCTTGCCCAACACCATTGACAAGGGGATCGGTTAGGAATGCAGCAGAAATAAGTGGTCGAAGAAATCACTTTCCTTTTCTTCCGTGCCCAAGACTCCTCTCTGCTTGTAAGAGATTCAGAAGAGGATGGTGAAACATGCAAGGGTTGGTCTGGGAAGCCTCTTCATCTCTGGGCCAAGACCCTCATTGCCTGCCCAGAGACACCAAGGTGGGTGAGCAGAAATAGCAAAAGGGGTGCAGCCAAATGCATGGAGTGGTCTGGGAAGCCTGTTTTTGTAAAGCCAAGACTCTCTTGCCTGACACACCAGGGAGGTAAAGTGACTGGGTTCCTTTTCCCACCTTTCCTTTCTGGTGTCCCTGGCAGGAGAGCACAGAAAGCCTCTTAATCTTGCAGGCTGAGATTTTTTTCCTTTTTTGTCTTTCCAGGGATGGGAGGGTGGAACTAGAAAGAGGTACTCAGTCACAGAAAGTGGCCTGTCACCTAAGACTCTCCGTCCCAGCTCGCAGACACTGAAGTGCTTACCGGGCCACGGTAAGAGGATCCCACCACACTCCTCCCCCACAAAAGGACACTTGGGGCCCAGCTGAACCAGGGGAATGCCACAATCCCTCTCCATACCCTTGGGCTGAACAGCATCAGGTAAATTTAGCAAACTAAAATAACACTGGAAAGGCTCTGAAAATGGAAATTACAGCCCACAAAAGCACTTTATGACCCATGTGCTAAAGCTAAAATTAAAAAATATTAAGTAGGACTAAAGCCTTAATAGAAAAAAATAATTGATAAAGTGTTCAGGATATAATTGAAGATCACCAATTATATCAAGAGCCAAGAAAATCACAATTTGAATGAGAAAAAAAAAGACAATCAAATGACACCAAAATTACAAAGGAACAACTGTTGAAATTATCTGACAACAATTTTTTAAGAAGCATCACAAGAATGCTGCAGCAATCAATGGCAAGTGTTCTTGAAACAAATGGAAAGATTAAAAAACTTAGCAAATAAATAAAATTATTTTTTATTAAGTGCCGAATGGAAATCATCAACATGAAAAATACAATACCAGTTTTTGTTTTTTATAATTCACACCAGGGTCACAGTAGTGACCTGGTGAAGACAGAACAATGTAATTCACTCAAATAAGTAACAGAGGAAAAATAGACTGGAGTAATAATTTTAAAAAAGAATAGAACTTCAAGAACCATTGGAAAATAAGAAAACATCCACCATTTATGGAGTAAGCATTTCAGAAGGAAAGGAGAGAGAGAGGCTTTCAAGCACATAAAATAATTTTGGTGAAAACTTCCCAAATTTGATAAAATGGCAAACCTATACACATTCAGGAATCTGAACAAAACTTAAACAGAATAAACTTAAATCAACCCATTCTAAGGTTCATGTTTAGTAAGCTTTTGAAAATTAAAGTTAAAGAGAAAGCTTCAGAGAATTCAGGGAGAAAGCTCTGCCCAGTTCCTATGTGAAAGTATATGGATCACCCGTTTGAATGTGGAGGCTAGAACAAGGAAAAGGACTTTTAGCTGCAAATTCTACATTGGCAAAAATAGTTTTTAGTACAGAAGTAAAAACAAAAACCTCCTCAGAGTAATAAAAACTAAGAAAATGTGCCACTAGCAGACCTATCTTTAAATGTTGGCTAAAGGAAATTCTTCAAATACCATATAATGAAAATGATAAAAAGAAGGAACTGTGGAGTGTCAGAACAAAGGAACAAAAAAGAGAGCAGAACTATGGGTACATACAATAAAAGGGTACTTCACTACCCTTTTCTTAGTGAGTTTTATAAATCACACTTAATAATGGGAACAAAAATTGTGGGCTAGCCATTGGTGGCTTACCACACCTGTAACCCCAGCCCTCCGGGAGGCAGCAGTGGGAGCATCACTTGGGCTCATGAGTTTGAGACCATTCTAAGCAAAGTAATACCCCTGTCTCTACTAAAAATAGAAAAATTAGTTGGGCCTTGTGGTGGGTGCCTATAGCACCAGCTACTTAGGTGGCTAAAGCAAGAGATTTATTAGAACCCAAGAGTCTAAAATTGCAGTGATCTAGGCTGATACCACAGCACTCCAGCCTGGATAACAGAGTGAGACTCTGTTTCAAAAAAATAATTGTAAGTAGAATGGGAATAATGAAATCAAATTTCTTCCATGTGATACAATGATATTTGTAAAAGAGAATGGTAAGCGGACCTCTGAGGAAGTGAGTCGTGTCTGTATGTCGTAATGCCCAAAGTAAATACGTACATTGTAATGCCACCACAAAAACTAGACAAAGAGGTGCACTCAAAAACAACAAAACACATCAAGACAGAATCCTGAAAAATGTTCTAGTACCTCAAAGGAAGATGAGAGAATTAGAAAGAGAGAGAGAGAAATTGGAACTAGAATAAACAACTGGAAAATAAGTAATAAAATGTGAGAGCTAACATATTAGTAATTACCTTAAATACACCAAGTTAAAAAAAAAAGTTGCCAGGATGGTAAGAAATAAATAAACAACAAACAAACAAAATCGACCCACCTATATGCTACTTAACAAGAAACTGAATTTCACAACATGAGTAGGTTGAAAGTAAAAGAATTTAAAGAAATACGCTATCTAAATGCTAACCAAAAACAAAGTGAGTTCTTATATACATATCAAGACAGAAGACACTTTAGAGAACCAAAGGCATTTACTAGAGAAAAGTAATGAAGTACATTACATAATGATAAAAAGATCAATCTACCAGGAACACATATATATCCTAAATTAGTGTGCATGAAACAAAAGAACTTGGAAATACACAAAACAAAAACATATAGCTGAAAGAATGTGAAAATCCACAGTGATCCTTGGGAGCTTCAACACACACCTCTCAACTACAGATAGAACTACTAGACCAAATATGAGTTTGGATGACTAAGTTTGTGAACTATCCTAGAAAAAGTGTCACATACCTCATTGCTGAATATCACTTTGGTCACCTTTGAAGTGCTCCTCTTGGGCATTTGGGGAATGTAGTGATATTCAGCAATGAGGTAGGTAGTACTTTTTTCTAGGATGAGTTCATGGACTTAATTGCCCAACCTCGTAGGACAGGTATTCTGGAAAAAGAGTTCAAAATTGCTTTAAAGGAGGGACTAGGTGCCGGGGTCAGTGCATAGCTTCCCCAGGGGAGTTCCTTGAAGGTGCCATATTCAGCAGTGAGATAGATGTAGCACTCTTTTCTAGGATGAGTTCACAGACTTAATTGTATGACCTTGTATATATTGTTATGGACCTGCATAATATATAGTATGGATATATTAAATAGACCCCTGTATAGTTCTGAAAAATTCAGAATTCTGGAATACAGCTTGTCTTAAAATTTTCAGTGAAGGGCCATAGATATGAATGGTTTTTGTTACCTGCTGAACTAGCATCAACCCAAATCAGTAGCTATTTTGGTATGAAAGGGTTTGGCCATTAAGCAGAGTTCACTTCAAACCTTTTTAGGTACAAGATACATAAAAAACCTGAAGTTTCAAAATGGTAATAATCCTTATTCATTTTTATATATTTATTCATGCACTATTCATTCATTCAATAAATTCGTGTTGAATAGTGACTATGCTGGGTTACGAGCTATGCTTTGATGAACGTTAAATTATTTCACGTTGTCAGCAGTACTAATTAAAATGGCCATCCTGCTTCCATTTTGCAGAGAAGGAACCAAAGGCTGCACAACTTGAGTATCACTCCATATTAGACAGCAAAGGTGTTTACAGCCGGGACTCTTCCCCAGGTCTAATCTCACTCAAAAGCCTCCCCCCACTTTTTTTCTTCATCAAAGGGAAAATTCAAACACAATGACAGATCTAATACCTCCAATTTTAACTAGTTCACTAAGGTTTGGAATGATTAAATACAAAAATCATCTAACAATTTTAACAAGAATTGAATTAAACTTGAGAAAGAGTGCAACTCAATGTATGTTAGAAAATTGAATACACATTCTTTTTTTCTTTCTTTTCTTTCTTTCTTTCTTTTTTTTTTTTTGAGACAGAGGCTCACTATGTCACCCTCAGTAGAGTGCTGTGGCATCACAGTTCACAGCAACCTCAAACTCTTGGGCCTAAACGATTCTCTTGCCTCAGCCTCCCAAGTAGCCGGGACTACAGGTGCCTACCACCCAGCTATGAATACACATTCTTTAAAAAACTCAAAATGAATATCTTTGGAGAAAATGGTTACTTTAGGAAAAAGAAGAATAGGTGAACTTGAGATTGAAAGAGATTTGTAGCTAGTAACAAGGAAAGATCTACAGCAAAATTAGCATTTATATTGGACAATTTTGGCTTGGTGACTGTAGCACAGTGGCTATGGTGCCAGCCACATGAACCGAAGTTGGTAGTTTGGAAACGGGCACAGGGCCAGCTAAACAACAATGACAACTGCAATCAAAAAATAGCCGGGTGTCGTGGCAGGTGCCTGTAGTCCTGGTGACTTGGGAGGCTGAGGTAAGAGAATTGCTTAAGCCCAAGAGTTGGAGGCTGCTGTAAGCTGTGATGCCCCGGCACTCTACCCAAGGTGACAGCTTGAGACTCTGTCTCAAAAAAAAGAACAAAGAATAGAATATCTGGAGAACTCAATCAATCAGAATACACTTAACACACAAAGAACATTTTAGCATTTAGCACTGAGACCCTGTCTCAAAAAAATAATAATAATAAATAAAAATAAGTAAATAAATAAATTGGGCAATTTTTCAGTGGCAGTGTGATTGCTCCGAAGGGAAAGATTTTCTTTATTCTAAAAATCAGGCAATTCTGTACCTTTCCTTTGAATAGAGCAGGATGTGGGTAGAGTTAGAAATGAAAAACTAGCATCATGATCAGTCAGTATGTTCCAATGCAATGCAATGAAATTGAATAAAAATAAAATATAAGTCCAGGTTTTTGTGTCCACACCTCTTGTCTCTTTTCAGGATCTTTTTCTTTGTCATTTGTTTTCCTGTCCAGCCTTTATCTCATTGTGTTGGTGGGCTTTCTGGAGAAATGGAGGAAGGATAAACCTTTCCACAATAGCAATAAGGAGAGGCACGCCCTGTGGGAAAGAATTAGGATTGTGGAGGAGGTCACAGAATTATCCAGTAAAGGTAGGAGAGTGAGTTCCCCTGGGTTGGAGTGGGAGTGAAACAGGTGGCGAGGGCTCTAAGCAGCCACCTTCACAGTTGAGACACTGGAGGTAGCAGAGCTCCACAGTAGGGTTTTCTGAACGTTTCTTTCAGGTATGTGATGTAAGCTATGCTTTAGCATTCCTGGAGGACTTCCTTCAAGTCCTGCAATGCTATTTCTTGTGTCTGACAACAAATTGAGTCTTTACTTATTTAGAGAAATTGGTTTGGATGGATTTTTTGAAAAAAGATTTTGTTGTTTTGAAGCTATGATGTACTTCTATTAGTCAAAAAGCCAAGAACAAATCCTTTGCATTACTTGGGCCTCCAAAATTGTCCATTAAGAGATTCATCTCCTACAACTGTTTCAAAGTAAGTTTATTCTATTAAAAAAGGATCTGCAATTTATTAATCCATTCGTGGCTCAATGGGCACTTGGGCTTTTTCCATGACTCAGAAATTATGAATTGGGCTATAACCCAATTACAGCACAGGAATATGGGGAAAAGGGCAAGGGAGGGAAGGAGAGGGGGGAAGATGGATGGAGGGAGGGTAATTGGTGGGACCACACCTACAGTGCATTTTAGAAGGGTATAGGAGAAACGTACTAAATGTAGAATATAAATATCTGAACACAATAACTAAGAAAATGCCATGAAGGCTATGTTAACCAGTTCGATGAAAGTATTTCAAATTGTATATAAAACCAGCACATTGTACCCCATGATTGCATTAATGTACACAACTATGATTTAATTAAAAAAAAAGAAAATTTTAAAAAAGGGTCTGCAACTAGGGTTAACTTTAGAGTGGCCAGAAAGTTTATTCCAGATCCCCCCTCACTCTATTTCCCAAAGTATCATTTGGCTGAATGAATCCTAAAAGACTCACAGAAACAGTGCTATGAGCAGTTCTAATAGTCAGCTTATAGGGAATGGTTGGGAAGGAGAGGTCTGCAGCAAGGGACCACGTGCACCGAAATGTTAGTGAGTGGGAGAGCAAGGATTTTCTAGGCTCCAACCCAAAAGTTTCCAGACCTGTATTTTTCCTTTGGCCCCCTCTCTTAAGCTGTCGCCAGTATGGATACAATTCCTTTAAGAGAGATTTGGTGTTCTGAAGTGAGTTGTTGTTTTTAAAATTCAAGTAAAAATATAATAAAACAGAATCAGAAAGACCTGTCATGAGTCATCCAGACATTGCAATCCAGACTAAGCAGAGTAGGACAACATCTGTAATTTCATGAAGGACAAGACTCTTCTCTTCCCTTACTCTGCAGCATAAGAGAAATGTCATCAAATGGTGAGTACCTGCTCTTATTCTGTGGGAGCCTAACTTCCCCTTCACAAAATAAAGCATGAACACAGCACAGGGGGTGGGTGAGCTAGCCGCACTCAACCACAAGCAGTTCCCAATATCACAACGGGAACCAGACAACATCCTACAGAGTCATTATAACAGTATTTATTGGATGGGTTATGGAAAATAAAGCTTAACAGGGAGAAAATCAGCTACCTGTCTTGTGAAATGTAAGGTACCTTCTAGTTCTCTTGAAATAGTATTTGAAGCAAAGGATTTAACCAGGAGAGGAAAAACGGATAAAGCTCAGTCTCCTGAAATGACCTGTGGGTTGCACCTCAAGTTGTCATTGTTTCTTCTTCTCTAGACACATTAACTGCGCATAAGGGCTTCCTGGTGCACAAGACAACATCAGTTTACCAGCTCAGTTTCCTTCCTTTTGCAAGACTCAGACTTCTCACTTCTAGGAAATGCCCTAAGGACTTAGGTCATCAACTTATGCCCAAAACCAGACATTAGTGTAAGAGCCTTACAAGTGTCTAGAAAGGCAAAAATCAATGAAATGACAATGCAAGTAGAGCCTGTATATTCTACCAAGAGTTACCTTATTCTCTCATGTAAGAAAATAAAGATCCATGATGGTAGGCCAAAATACATATCTACTTTTAAAAAATCTAACCTATGCCGTTCATAAAAAGACATTTCAGAAGAATCATAGACATAAGAATGAAAGGCAAATAATAAAACTTGCAGGTGATACCATGCAGATGATCTTCATGACGTTGGTGAAAAGAAAACGTTTTAAGCACGACACAAAGAGCAGTATGCAGGAAAAGAGCAATGAACCTGACAGCGTTAAATTAAGAACTTCTGTTCATCAAAAGGTACCAAGAAGAAAATGAAAAATCAAGCCACGAAGCGGGAGAATGTCTTGTTAAAACAGATGACCAACAAAGACAACAAGGCCTAAAATATAAAATGAAATCCTACTAATCAATACTGAAAGAATGCAATGGAAAAATAGGCAAGAGACCTAAATAAACATGTCGAATGAAGGAGATATTCAGCTCAGAGATGAACTTCCTAACTCATACTCACAACTCACAATTATTAGTCATTGGAAAAGGCAAATGAAAATCTTATGATATACAGCTACTCCCATAAGAATGGCTATATGTAAAAATTGTCAAATCTAATGTTGACAAGGACTTGGCACATTAAGAGTTTTATTATAATTTTTGAGTGTAGCTTGGTGTAACCACCTTGAGAAGTCTTTGGTGTTATCTGCTGTCATGAAATAAGTGTTTTATTGTTTGGCTAATGACTCCAACACCATGTTGGATAGAAGAAATAATTTTAGGTATCATTTTCAATTTCCTAATCCTAGAAAAACTTTATATATTTAAGTATTATGTTTGCTGTAGATTTTTGATGGATAATCTTTTTAGGTCAAAAAGATTTTTAAATTCTTAGCTTGCTACTACTTTTTATTCTTAAAATGGATGTTAATTTCTATCACATGCCTATTTTTCCATTTCTAAAATTATATTTTTCTCTATTTTCTCTTAATGTTTAAATTATACTGATTAATTTTTTTAATGTTAATTCAACCTTCAATTTTTAGAATGACTTCAATTTGGTTATGTTTTGTTCATTATTTATATTTGCTTTCCTAACATTTTTTCCTATTTTTCTTATATTTGTCATTTTTAAATAAATGTTATGCTTTTCTTAAAATACCAGTTGGTTATATTTTAAATGATACAAAAATTTGGATTTTTATACAAAAGCTCAAAGGGTTAAGAGGCTTATGGTTTTACCTTCTAAAATAATTTTTCATTTCTTTTTAAAAAGTACTCAAAAATACCAATGTGTATACAGGGGAAAGGGAGGGGAGGGGTGGGGGGAGGATGGGTAGAGGGAGGGCAATTAGTGGGAACACACCTACATCTTAGCAGGGTACTGGTGAAACTTATTAAAGGTAGAGTATTAATGTCTTTATATAGTGATCAAGGAAATGCCATGAAGGATATCTGTAACAGTATGATCAAAATATTTCTGAATGTATATGAATTGTGCCCTGTGATTGCACCAAT
>CAUYON010069278.1:0-40374 GCA_963573935.1 Arctocebus calabarensis
GAATAGTGCTCTAAATATTCCAATCCCATGTGTTATGTGTTATCTTGTTATTCAGTTACAAGTAGGGTTGTAAAATCTGAACTTCACTGATGCCATCAGTATCAGAACACAATTCTCCAAAATGAAGGCCCGAAGGAAAAATTTTTCTCTGCCTCTCTCTTGCCCTCCTGCCTTCAGTCTTGTTCTTCCTTGAATCTATCTGCAGAAACTAGAACTGGAATCTTCCCCAAAGTAGGTCATGGAATCCAGAACTTTATTGAAAGCCAGCCATAAAACCTAAAAATATTCTATGTAAAAACCGGCCACAGGGAAATTCTGATCGATCCTGCCCCTCACCAAGAGAGAAGGATGCTTCTCAGAGTGGCTAAGAACAATCTAGACATACAGGCCTTGCTGGGTCTCCTCCTACAAACATCACACTCAGTCACACCCCTCATACTTCTATATGGCTGCCCATAGTTTGTTGAACCTAAGCATAAAAATGGACAATTTCCTCTATATCTTTGGGTCTTTGTTCTAAAGGCTCCCGTGTATACACATTTTTTATACCTTTTCTCTAATTATTCTGCATCTTGTCAGTGATTTTATAGCAAACCTTCAGAGAGCCAAGAGGAAGCTTGGTCCTTACAGGGAGAAATGTCAAACTAACCAGAGTCCCAGGGAATCCATGGGGTATAACCCTGGGGTGGGGTTCAGAGTCCATGCACTGCCCGCTTTGCCAAGTGCAGTGTTGGGAGCCAGCCAGGAAACCACTGAGCTGAGCTCCTAACAAGCCCCTTCTCCAACCTACGACAATCACGAAAGGTGAGGTTTCTATCAAAACCCATTGACAGTGACAAAGAAACACTAATTCTCGCCGCCATCCTGGGCCAGGCCCAACTAAGGATAGATACTGCTGTACCCCCTCAGCGACCCCCAAGTAAGTGCAACCCTCACCATCCCACCACACAGGGAGGAAGCTGAGGCCCAGGCCCACAGGGGACTAGCCCGAGCCCATGTAGGTCTGTCTTCTCAGTCCAATCCATGGGCTTGCCCTTGACCATGAAAGCAAGAGAGCAGGGGAGGCTACACAGAGGAGGTGGTTCCTGAGCTGAGCCTAGGAAGCCCAGGAGGGCTGGGGCGTCTTCAGCAGGGAAAGCCCATTCCTGGGAGGGGGAGCTAGAGAGAAGCTACAGAAACATCAGTACTCACTTTCTTCTTGCAAGAAAACTCCTAGGCTGAGATTTTTAAATTCTTTTTCTTCTTGAAAAAACATCTCCAGTTTCAAGCCTGCATTTTTGGCAACCTCCTTCATACCCTCTGCTCTGAGCCTCTGGGCCTTTACAGGGAATGATACACTCAGAGGTGGGTGCACTGTGAGGGAGGATGCAGCCACAGGGCAGGGGCAAAAGCTTGAAGAATCGGGGCTTGAAGAATTTGGAGGGAAATACCAAATAGATAGAAGGAAAGGAACTTCCCTGCAGGCCTACTGTGTGCAAACATCACCCAGGAACTTCCGCACACGCCTGCTTGGTGGCCCACACCCGGCACTTCTTAAATCAGATGATGCTTCAGGTTGGTCAACTGTGATAAAGCACCCACTGTGTGCAAGCACCACCCTGGCACTTGCACACATGCCCACTTAGTGGCCTGCAAAAAACACTGCTTGAATCAGGAGACAATGCTTCAAATCCCAGCTCTACCTCTCAGCTAGCCAACATTAAGAAAGCACCTTGGGGGGCGAACACCCAGGCCCAGTGAGGAGTACTTGCCCTGAGGCTGCTACTAGGGGAAACATTTCTTTTTTTAGAAATTCCAAAATCAAGTTCCTGCAATGTGCAGGCAGCAAGCACCCGTGTTAAGGCTGTTGGTTGAAGTTTTTTCTTAATTTTATCCTCCCAGGTTAATTCTGCAGGCTTTGTCAAAACTCTGCCTCGGGGCTTGGTGCCTGTGGCTCAGTGGGCTAAGGTGCCAGCCACGTATACCTGAGCTGGCGGGTTCAAATCCAGCCTCCGGGTCCGCCAAACAAAACAACAATGACGGCTGCAACCAAAAAACGGCCGGGTGTCGTGGTGGGCACCTGTAGTCCCAGCTACTTGGGAGGTGGAGGCAGGAGACTCGCTTGAGCCCAGGAATTGGAGGTTGCTGTGAGCTGTGATGCCATAGTTCTCTATCCAGGATGATAGCTTGAGGTTCTGTCTCAATAAAAAAAAAAAAAAAAACTCTGCCTCGGAAGCCACCTTGTTTGGGAGTTTTCAATGGTTGTGTGGCCACGCAGCAGACAGTGAGAGACCAGCTCATACTCAGAAGTTATTTTCTCCCTGGTCTGCCCAACACGTCCCTACCATCAGGGCCGCAGGGTCTGACCCAGCACTTCTGCCCCCAGGAGATGGAGTCCCGCCGACTACCCCTCACCCAAGACCCACACAAGGGTCCTGGCCTGAAACTGACCCAGGTGCCCTTGTAGACCCCACCGTCCTACCTGCACAGGTCACATGTGCCCAGCCCTGCCCAGCCCCCACCCTGCACCTACACAGGTCCCAGACTGGAAAAGACACCCATAGTACTCATACAGCACACACACATACCACACTCCACATACTCACCATACACCATACACTCACACACAGTCACACACACACACCACATACTCACCATACACCATACGCTCACACACAGTCACAGACACACACATACACCACACACCACATATTCATCATACACCATACACTGTACATTCACACACTGTCACACACACTCACTCCACACACACACCACATATACACACACATCACATCTACACACACCACACACACACCACTCACACCACATACACATCACACACTCACACACACCACATACACACACCAGACACACTCACACACACCACACACACTCACACACATTCACACACACTCACACCACATACACTCACCACATACCACACACATTCACAACATACACACACCACATGCACTCACACACACACACTCACACCACATACACATCACACACACTCATCACATACACACCACACACATTCACAACACACACTCACACACACACCACATTGGCACACCACACACACACACCACACACACTCCCATACACACCACACACACACAGTCACACACACACTCAGCCCACACCACGCACCCTCACATACACCACACATCACATACTCACCACACACTTGTACACACAGTCGCATCACACACTTGCACAGTCACACACTCAGCTCACACCACGCACCCTCATACACCACACACCACACATTCACCACACACACCAGATATCATACATCCCCCACACACTCACTACTTACCACACACATTTTACACATACTCACCACACACACATCACCACACTCACCACACACCATGCTCATACATCACATGCACACACCACACTGATACACACCACTCACATACCATACACACATTCACCACACATACCACACACTCCTACACTAACCACACATCACACAACCCAGAACACACCACACTCACACAACAATCACCACATTCACACATCACACACACCACACACCGTACTGTACACACCACACTCCTCACACCCACACAAACTATACACCACACTCACAAACACACACAGCACCACATGCACACCACACCACCCACCCGGAGGCAGGCAGTCCCCAGACTCAAGGATGCCTGAGAGACCCAGGGCTCCGATTCTTGTGTGTCCCGGGGTGGGGCCCTAAGGGAGGGGGATTTGGGTCAGGCGGTCATTCTGTTCCTGGAGCTGGACTGTCAGCCTCACCACTGAGCCTGTCCGCTTTTCCAGGAAGCCAACAGCCACAGCCTCCCTGTCCAGCTGAATCATGGCCCAGGCTGGCCACTTGCTGATTTCAGCTCTGATCTCTAGAGTCTGGGAGGACGCGCCAGCCAGATGGAAGGCTTGGGATGGGGCCACACTGGTCTGTAGAAGGTGCAGGTGGGGGCCCCAAAGCAGGAGACACCCCATAAAAATCTCCCTGAGCCACGCACCTGCCAAATTCTCATTTCCTCCAAACACCTTGCCACGCACACATTTCAGCAGCTCCAAGTCTGGAAGGCCGTGAGCCGGATGCTTGCGCTGCCAAGTCTCTGCTGAGAGCACAGCTCAGCAGAGAAGGCGCTTTCCAAGTGAGCCTCCTGGCAATCCCGTGGGGATGCTGGTCACCTCTGTTAACTCCCTTCGTGTGGCACATCTTACCAGTGTGGAAACAGGGTCCCTGTCCTGCCCAAAGTCACACACTGTGCACACATGCAGAGGATGGCTGTCCTGGCTCCCCTCCCCACCTACCTTTCTCTGTGTACCCCCACACTTTGCAAAGTACAGGTCAGAGCGTTCCTTTAAATCCAGGACCCCAACTCGCAGGCAGAGGCCAACAGCCCTGCATGATGCCGTCTTGAGACCACTGACTTTAGGGAGGGAGGGTGGAGGGGAGAACCCAGGGCTTACAGAGCCCCCTTGACAACAAACAGCTTTGGCCAACAAGCCACCCTGGAATCTCCTGGGCACAAGGGAAACCGAGTCGTCATCATGGGCAATCATTGCAAGACACTCCAGCATGAACACATCTCCCTGGAACTATTTCTATAAAATTACTCCGGTACGGGATGCCCTGCCTCCATATGCCCCCAGGCCCATGCTGAGTCTCATGTGAATTTGTTGATTTGGGGTACTCATTTTCAGGATAACAATTATTAAAAGCCTGTTATGTCCAGGCCCCTGCTCGAAACACTGGCCACACAGCCGTGATGGAGACCCAGAGGTCCAGGTCTCTGCGCTAACAAGTGACAGAGCAGATGCTGCTGGTTTATGCAAACTCACCACCTGCTTTCAGCAGGGCCAGCACAGGTTAGGTACTTTGAGTTGAATAAATAAATGAATGAATGGAAAATAAAGCAAGATGTGCGGAAACAGTTTACATGATATGAATAAAATGACGAGAATGCAGCCCCAAAGCAGTTGACGGGGATTTGGTTTTTATCCTCAAAGCTGAATCTCTCTCTCACAGGCCTCTCCTTCTCCTTGACAGGATTGCCAGATTTAACAAATAAAAATACAAGGTAACCAGTTAAACTTGAATTTTAGACAAACAAATAATTTTCAGCATAAATAAGTCCCAAGTATTATTTGGGATATACTTATAATAAAAAGTAGTTGTTGTTTATCTGGGATTCAGATTCCACTGGGGGTCCCACATTTTACCTGGCAGCCTATTTCCAACTAAAGTAAAGAGGCAGTGGGCTGGTGGCTGCAGTGAGTGAAGGCCCCAAACTGTGACCTCCCACCTCCTACAGAGACCTCACCAGCTGGGACCAGCCAAGAAGGAGACCAACCAGCTGCCCAGTGTGCAACTGCCGTGCATTTTTAACTTTGCATCATGTACATATATTGCCCATTTAATATTCTAAATAATTATCAAAAAAAAGGAAATTTGATGTTAACACTGGGAGAGGCTGATATTAGCTCTTCTAAAATTATTGCCAAGTTAAACTTTCAAAAAACTCCATAAGCCAGTGCAGAGCTCAAGACCCCCAAATGCCACATCAGGCCATCTGGCTTCTGTTTTTTCATTTAGGGTCAACACTTCCAAGTTCTCCTTCACCAGAGTGATGAAAATATGAACTCTAATCTAGGACTGCAGAGCCAAGCTCTTCCCCATCCAGGCCCTGCCACCTGCCTGGCCCAAGCCCTCCAGCCCCCAGGCCCCCTCCCCCATGACCTGTCCCTCCTCCTGAGCGCTGGTCCCCGGGCAGCCCCTGGCCACTGGTCCCCTCTGTGGACTGCCCCTCGCAGTCTTCCAGGGAACATAGGCGTGTTTCTGCTTGTTTCTGACCCTACTCAGGGCTTTGGGCTGTTTTATTCCCAGCGCTGGAAGCAGGACCACACCTCTCTGAGCTTACAAACTATTAGAGAGAGGAAGATATTTCGGGTGGACTGTCAGGAACAAATACCGGGTTTCCGCATCCACACAAGAGGAGCTATGCCTAGCAATGGCAGAAAGACCATAAATAAAGGTTGTCATTGTCATTAGAAGATCGGGCTGTGGCCTCCCTTTGGTTCCCATGGGTATTTGAGCTTGACATGTGCACCTCAAAAATGGAAGCACCACCACCACCCACCTCCATTCTCAGGGGGAACCTTCTGTGTGAGCCCAGGCTCCCATGTCCAAGCCTCTACACCCTGACACTGATCTCCTGATCAAACCCCCCCACCCACCTGCACCTGTGCTGCCAGGCCCAGGGCAGGTCCAGGCTACCAGGCAGCAAACAGCTTTCCAATGAGTTTAGGTTTTTGAAGAAGCCAAGGAGAAGCCCCCACAGCAGCAGCTCTGCAAAAATCTCCTCTGGGGTCCTGCCACCCCTGCTGGAAGAGTGGGTGAGAGAAATCAAAAGACGATTGGCTTACCCACCCTGGCTTTGTCTTTCTAGGTTCTCACCAATGTTACTTCTATTTAAGCCTCACCACAGCTCATAATTATTTCCATGTCACAGACCAGGGTGTGGAAGCTTCTCACAAACCGCAAGCCAGCAGCCCTGGTGCTCAGTCTGAGCCAGCCCCCGCCTACGGGTCGTAGGCACCTCCATCTGCCACAGGGGGGATTTTTGAGGAGTCTGCAGCCGGCGCGGCCAGTGGGGAGCACGTAGAAGAGCAACGGGAGGGCCCTCCTGCCCTGAAGAGCTGGCAGACACCTGTATCCACACACCGAAGACCAAAGTTAAAATACTGACCCAAAAAGCACAAAAGGTTTTCATACAGAAATCCCTTGGATGATGAACTTTTCAAAGCCCTTGAAAAGACAGCTATTTTGACTTCAATCACTTTTCAGAGGGGATTCACACACAAAGAAGATGAAAAGCATGTGAGCCTCTGCTGCCATGATAGACTTCCCACTTCTGTTCCACTCCTGTCTGGGCTCCGTGGTCTCAGCTCTCCCTGTCCCTGGGGACGCTTGTGCCTTTGCCCAGCCCACCTCTCCACCCTTGCCCCGGGTCCCACCAGCTTGCCCTTCACAGACCTGCCCAGGGCCTCCCAACCGACCCAGCAACTTCTCAACCCCTTGACTGGCTCTGGCCCGGGCCTGGCTGCCAGCCTGAGCCCAAAAAGGTGTCTCCAAAACTGAGCTGCGTGGACCTGGGATGGGACAGGGCTGTTCCCACTTGCTCTGGGTGGTAAGGTCTAAGGACTAGGCAGCCTGGATTGCTGGCAGTTGGTTTCACCAGCTTCATGGAAGACTTGCATAGTGACACCGAAGGCAGAGAGGAAAGCAGACCCAGGACAACAGCCCCCAGCTCCAGATCTGGCAGAGTCCAGAGCCGGCCTGACACCTGGACGTCCTAATCACCTGAGCTATCAGCACCCTCTTAGCCAGAGCTGGTGTGAGCTGCTTTCACCCGCATTGTAGCTTCTGCCAAAATGTCCAGAACTAGCTGCATGAGGAGCTTCTTGAGAGCACTGCAGTAGTCGGGGCTCCGTAAACCTAAATTCTAGCACCAGCTTTGTAACTAACTATCCAAGTGATCTTAGCCAGGGTATTGCATCTTCCCATGACTCAGTTTCCTTCCTGTAAATATGGAGCTGATATCCCTCGCTGCTTCTCTGCACCCATGAGTAAGTGACTAGGTAGCAGGTGTGAGAGGACATTAGCAAGTCTAAAGTGTTGCTCAGGTGAATACTTGGTGTCTCCACACCCAAGGACATTACCTGGACATTACCGTGTCCCCTCCAGACCATGGCTCATCCTCCTTATCTCTTCACCTCCAACTCTCAGCAGCAGGCCTGGCACTCAAAGGGGGCTTTACAAAAAAGCAGGGTTGGTATATACCCCAAAGAATTTTAAGCAGAATCTCAAAGGGATATTTACACACCCATGTTCATGACAGCATTATTCGTAGCAGCCAAAAGGTAGAAGCCACCCAGCATCCACTGGTAGGTGAATGGAGAAATAAAATGTGGTGGGTGAGTGTCACACACGTATGTAATGACACATACATGTAATACAACGCAGCGTATATGTGATATGTATGTACACACACAGACACCAGTGGAATATCCTGCTGCCTTAAAAGAAAAAAATTCTGACATGTTACAACATGGATCAACATTAAGGAAATTACACTAAGTGAAATAAGCCAGTTGCAAAAGGGCAAATACTGTGGGATTCCACTTATAAGAAGTCCCTGAGAGGGCAGTGCCTGCGGCTTAAAGGAGTAGGGCACCAGCCCCATATGCTGGAGGTGGCAAGTTCAAACCTAGCCTCAGCCAAAAAACTGCAAAAAAAAAGAAGTCCCTAGAGTAGTCAGAGTCACAGAAATAGCACAGAAGCAGGGTGCCAGGGGCTGGAGAGTGGGAGGGGAGCAAGGGTTTGATGGGGGCAGAGCGTCAGCATGGGAAGATGGGAACAGCAAGAGCTCTTGATGAATGGCGGTGACGGCTGCATAACACACGACATTGTGAATGTATTGAATTTCACTGAAATATACACTTAAAAGGGTGTAAGATGGCAAATATTATGTTATGTGTATTTTACCACAATTTAAAGCAAAAACTTGGAAAGCATAACTTGAAATATATGGGACGGAATCCATTAGGTGACTTTAACAAACAAAGCAGGCCAGCCCAGCACGCACAGCTTATTTGCTGAGAATGTCGCTCTTGGAGCCCTAACAAAGTCACTGGGCCTTTGGAAAAACACTAGTCATGACTCATGCTGGCTCAGAGAAACACCTCCCGTGCTTTGGAACCGCAGCCAAGGAAGCCAGGTGATCAGCACATTTCCCCCCACCAGGGCAGCGGGGCAGGGCCCTTCTCATCCCCTCTGTAAACGTGACAGACCAAGGCTCCAAGAGCATCTGTGACTTACCAAGAACACACAGCTGGGGAGTGGAGGCAGAACCAGGACGAGCCCGGCCTGCCTGGCCACGACTCCTTGGCGTCTAGATGTTTCTGCATTTGCAGAGAATGTGATGTTGGCAGCAGCAACCCTGGAGGTTGAGGGAGAACCCTTCCACGTTTTATTTCATCAACGCGAATGTGGTTCAACTTTTTTCAATGCTTGTGTTTTAGTCTTATAATTTAAAAGAAACATTTAAACAGGGACATTCATTCACATGAGATGGCCGGATTCAGTAAAGCAAAAATCTGTACATGTTTTTATTATTTACAAAGATCTTACATGGCCATTTGGTCTTCAACCCTGGCAGGTGCATATCGGCCCATTTTAGAGATAAGGATGGGGTGTGGGTGAGATGTAGGTCATTGTCCGACTAGAAAGTAATGAATTTGACCAGAATCCCAGGTCTTGGTCCCCAGACTCAGCAGTCTAGCAGCTGCACTGCTAGTCATGTCAGCCAGCATACTCCCTATCCCCCCCAGGCTGCATCGCACCTTTCCACTTCACCCTCCTTTCACGCTCTATTTGAAGATTAATTAGAATGACCTTGTGGCTTACTCCACCAGGAGACCAATGCATGAGGGCAGAGTCGTGGCTCATTCACCTTTGAACCTTGAGCACCAAACAGTAACACCAGGAGCTTAAATACAGGGTGGCCACATAGACAACTATTTGAAATTGCACATGAACTTCATGGACACCCTGTATAACAGCAGTTCTCAGTCTGTGGGTGGCGACCCCTTTGGGACTCAAACGACTGTTTCACAGGGGTCGCCTAAATACATCCTGCATATCAGATATTTACATTACGATTCACAACAGTAGCAAAGTTACAGTTATGAAGTAGCAATGAAAATAATTTTATGGTTGGGGGTCACAACAACTGTGTTAAAGGGTCACAGCATCAGGAAGGATGAGAACCACTGCTGTATAGGTTGAAAGGGGGGGGAGGCAGGAAAGAAAAAAAGGAGATTAGGGAACAAATATCAGCAAAGTATGGACAAAAGAGACCCTGGAGCTAGGGGATCCCAACGGGGGCTCTGTACATTACTAGTACACTTGCTAGTTTTTCAGGCATAATGAAGTAGTCATCAAAAGTTCATAGCCATCAGCAAGAGCATGGAAACAAATTGGGGTGTACTCACACCAGCGGACTCTACGCTCCCAGCTAGCTGCACAAAGTCGCAATCATGTGGTGATACGGTTCACTACCAAGCCAGACCTGGCTCTGGCCCAGGCAGTGGTGACCCAGTGGGAATAAGAGAGACACAGCCCTTGCCTTCTGGGAGCTTGTGGTCTACTGGCAAGAAGAGAGATACCGTTTATTATGTGAAAACATTTGTGTTCTGCATTTAGTAAGTTTCACCTGTCCCTTCTAAGACGCACCATAAGTGTGATCCCACCATTTACCCTCTCTCCACCCACCCTCCCCCACCCCCTTCCCTCCCTTGCCCCTTGCCCCATAGTCTTGTGCTATAATTGGGTTTTAGCCTACATATGAAAGCTATAAATTAGCTTCATAGCAGGGCTGTATACATTGGATACTTTTTCTCCCATTCTTGAGATACTTTGCTAAGAAGAATGTGTTCCAGCTCCATCCATGTAAACATGAAAGAGGTAAAGTCATCATCTTTCTTTAAGGCTGCATAATATTCCATGGTATACATATACCATAATTTATTAATCCATTCGTGGATCGATGGGCACTTGGGCTTCTTCTATGACTTAGCAATTATGAATTGGGCTGCAATAAACATTCTAGTACAGATAACTTTGTTATAATATGATTTTTGGTCTTCTGGGTATATACCAAGTAAAGGGATTATAGGATCAAATGGCAGATCTATTTTTAGATCTCTGAGTATTCTCCAAACATCTTTCCAAAAGGAACGTATTAGTGTGCATTCCCACCAGCAGTGTAGAAGTGTTCCCTTTTCTCCACATCCACACCAGCATCTCTGGTTTTGGGATTTTGTTATGTGGGCTAATCTTACTGGAGTCAGATGATATCTCAAGGTAGTTTTGACTTGCATTTCTCTGATGATTAAGGATAGTGAGCATTTTTTCATGTGTCTGAAGGCCATGTGCCTGTCATGAAGGTTATGTCGAACAGTCGGATGAAAATCTTTCAGATTGTATATGAAGCCCACACACTGTACCCCATGATTGCACTAATGTACACAGCTATGGTTTAATGAATTTTAAAAAAGATAAATAAATGAATAAAATAAATAAAATAAAATAAAAACAAGCTGTGGTATATATTCACTGTGGAATACTATTCAGCCATTAAAAAAGATGGAGACTTTACAGCCTTTGTATTAACCTGGATGGAAGTGGAACACGTTATTCGTAGTAAAGCTTCACAAGAATGGAGAAGCATGAACCCTATGTATTCAATTTTGATGTGAGGACAATTAACGACAATTAATGACACGGTGGGGGTGGGGGAAGGGGAAAGCAGAGAGAAAGATGGAAGGAGGGAGGGGTGGGGAAAGGAAGAGCAGAGAGAGGGAAGGAATGAGGGGATGGGGTCTTGGTGTGTGCCACACCTTTTGGGGACAAAACGCGATTGTAAGAGGGTCTTTACCTAACAAATGCAATCAGTGTAACCTGGTTTCTTGTACTCTCAATGAATCCCCAACAATAAATTTAAAAAAAAAAAAGAAGAGAGCTACCACTGCTGTGACCGCAAACATTCCTCGACTGCCTACTCCAGGCCGGCACCCAAGCATTCGTGGAGAAACGCCAAGGGCAAGGTCCGACCCCCTCACTGCCCCACCACCTCACCTCTGCACAGCTTGGCCATCAAGTAGGGCTAAGAGGATCCCTTTACAGGAGCAGAAACTGAGGAATGGAGACCTTAAAAACTGGCCGAGGTCTCCTAACTAGTTTGAGGCTGTGCTTTGAACCCAGGCAGCGGCTCCAGAGTCCGCCTTCTCGGCTGCCCGCCGTGCTGTCTCTCCGCACTTGAAGGACTAAGGGGCCCCGGGAGCAGCGGGGCAGAGAGTGGCTGGGACGCACCCAGACGGGCCTGAGGCAGAGACAGGGAGGCGGGAGGGTGGAGACAAGTCTTCAGACAGAGCGTGTGCAAAGTCCTGAGCCCAAATCTACTCCATCCATCTGGTGTTTAGGAAGTAAAGCAGGAAGAGACGCTGGCAGACAGGAAAGGAGGGCCAGGTGCTGGAGCACCCTGTAACTCACCGCTAAGTGGAGGTACTTTGTCCTAGGGCCAGTGGGGTTAAACGCATGATTACCAAGGTCATCTGCTTTTTAGAAACATACCTCTGGCTCGGCGCCTGTGGCTCAACGGGCTAAGGCACCAGCCCCATACACCTGAGCTGGCGGGTTCGAATCCAGCCCGAGCCGCCAAACAATGACGGCTGCAACCAAAAAATGGCCGGGCGTTGTGGCGGGCGCCTGTAGTCCCAGCTACTTGGGAGGTGGAGGCAGGAGACTCGCTTGAACACAGGAATTGGAGGTTGCTGTGAGCTGTGATGCCACAACACTCTATCCAGGGTGACAGCTTGAGGCTCTGTCTCAAAAAAATAGTAATAAAATAAAATAAATAATAATAGAAAGATGCCTCTGGCTGCCCCATGGAAGATGACTAGAGCAGCGAGGCTGAGGGAAGGAGGCAGGCAGAAGCAGTGCCAGGACCAGGGGGCGAGGACAGTGGCCTGGTCCAGGTACGGGCTGTGAGGCTGACAGAAGCAGACAGACTCGGGCAGACCAATCCTAGGGCTTCCTGGTGACCTTCAAAGCTCCACTTGGTTCTCCATATCCCCGCAGTAGGCTCCCAGTTTCTCCTATACGCCCCTCAACCCATCAACCAATAAAGAAAAAAATCACAATTGCTTCCCATCCGTAGGAGAGACAAAATGGCCTGTGCACCAGGTAAAGCAACAGAGGTGGGGACCGAACGCTCGCATTCCAGAGCTCCGTACGTCAAAATGTGCTCAAATTTTGAAAGTGTAGAAGCCCATTTTGCATACAAGAAGGACAGTATGTGACCTCGGAGGCTTCAAACCACTGGTAGGAAGCTCCACTTGCCACAGTCCCATAGTCCCACAGTTCCTAAAGCATAAAGCAGGAAGTTTTGTGACCTTTTTGTGATGAGCTGCTCATACATTATCATTCTCCTTAAGGTTGGCAAAGCTGTTAAAACTCATTTGCCTAATAGCTGATCGGTTTAATTTCCTTTTTTTTTTTTTTGAGACAGAGTCTCACTTTATTGCCCCCAATAGAGTGCTGTGACGTCACAGCTCACAGCAACCTCAAACTCTTGGCCTCAAGTGAGTCTCTTGCCTCAGCCTCCCAAGTTCCTGGGACCACAGGTGTCTGTCACAATGCTCGGTTATTTTTTTTAGAAACAAGGGTCTCCCTCTTGCTCAGGCTGGTCTTAAACTCATGACTTCCAGCAATCCACCCACCTCTGCCTCCTAGAGTGCTAGGATTACAGGTGTGGGCCATGGCTGATCAGTTTAATTTCAGACAATCATGCTGACAAGAACATAAAGATTACTGTTTTTTTTTTATTTACAATTATAGCTAGTGTTTTGGGGAAAATCGAGATGACTTCAGTTTGGTTACATCCCTGTAGGTAGTTGGCTTTGGACTATATCTAAACGATGGCCTCTATTTTATAATTTTCTTTTTCTTTTTCTTTTTTTTGAGAGAGAGTCTCAAGCTGTCGGCCTGGGTAGAGAGCTGTGGCTTCACAGCTCATGGCAACCTCAAATTCTTGGGCTTAAGCAATTCTCTTGCCTCAGCCTCCCAAGTAGCTGGGACTACAGGAGTCTGTCACAACACCTGGCTATAATTTTTGTTGTTGAAGTTGTCATTGTTTTAGCTGGCCCAGGCTGGGTTCGACTGAGCTATGGGTGCCGCCCATTTTATTTTTCTTTAACTATTTCCCCCTTTTGATCACCATCTCAGTTGAACTTACAATATGACCAAGGATTCAGTGAGAGTCTTGGTCATCTGTTGATTTTTGTTTTTTTCCATAGACATCATAGGTCACAAACTAGAATCTCAGTAGAGTCTTTCTATGATTCATCAAAATGCCATCGGAGATCATCTTCAAGTTAGTGGTGACTGACAAGAATTTAAGACTCTTGAGAGAATACTTTGCAATGGGAGAATTTCAATGTAACTAACAGGAAAATAATACCAGGAGTTTGAAAAATACTTCAAAGCCCAGGTCCCCAAGGGCCAAGATTTAACCAATTAAAAAGATCAACGATTATGCTCCCCTGATCTGGTGAAATACTTGAATCTAATCTGTTGATCTCAAAGATTTCTTGCTACTTTTCCTGACTTATTGTTCCCCAATATGACAGGTTTGGGATTTGGGGTTTTTTGTTTTTGTTGTTGTTTTTTGTTCTGAGACAGAGTCTCACTATGTGGCCCTTGGGAGAGTGCTGTGACGTCACAGCAACCTCAAACTCTCACAGCTGGGAGTACAGGCGTCTCCCACAATGCACAGCTATTTTGTTGTTGTTGTTGTAGTTGTCATTGTTGTTTGTCAAGCCTGGATGGGTTCAAACCTGCCAGCATGCCCTAATCACTGAGCTATGGGCGCAGAGCCAATATGATAGTTTTCATTTTATATTATTTTTTTGTTAGAGACAGAGTCTCACTTTGTCACCAGTAGAGTGCTGTGGCGTCACAGCTCACAGCAACCTCCAGCTCTCGGGCTTAGGTCACCCAAGTAGCTGGAACTACAGGTACCCGACACAATGCCCAGCTATTTTTTGTTGTAGTTTGACTTGGGCCAGGTTCGAACCTGCCACCCTCAGTATAGGGGGCCAGCATCCTACCTACAGAGCCACAGGTGCCACCCAATATGACAGTTTTTATCTAATGAAATTCACCAGGTTGGTGCTGATGCTTGGTGGTGATGTCACCAGGATTCTGGTGAAATCTATCTATGGTTCACACATCAACAGGCAGGAATGTTGCCCCTATGCAAGCTCTCCCAGCAATGTGTCCGAAGTTTACACCAAGTCATTCAGCTTCAGCTTGTGGACTGTAGGGCTAGGAACAACCTCAATGCAATGGTATGATCTTATCAGAAACCTGTAATTATCAGTCTTTTCCATGAATCTCTTGCTTTTGTATTGTACCTGCTTGCAAAACTTCCAGGAAAGCATCAGAATAAAGCAGTAAGGGTAGATGACAAAAGACTTAAAATGGCCAAGGGTAAAAATGTGCTAAGAGTTCTCTCTGCCTGTGCCTGGGTCCTCACCTGTGACCCTGCTCAGGCAGGCTGGATGTGCCAGGAGTTCCCCCTCTGGGATCAGCTCCCAGGCAAAAAAGGAGAGGACGACCCCCAGAATTCTTACACTTGGGTGGGGTAGCTCCAAGGTGGCCCCCGGTGGGATGGAGCCCAGCAACCCACAGTGGTTCCAGCTCAGTACAAAGCAGGCTTGTTTAACTTCCCTTCTCTTGCTCTATCATTTCTCCACTTTCCCACCGGCACTCCCAAATAGACTGCTCAAAAGCAAAGCTTTACTTTGAGATTGGCTTTTGGAAAGATGAGAAAGACAGGAGGCAGGCCACTGAATTTGGGCAAGAAACAAGCCACTGGTTTGAGGTTAGGGAGTCATTTGTCATGGAAGCACGACTTAGCCAAGTTGGGTATTATGGTCTCAACCTCAGAGGAGCTCGAAGGCGCAGGGAGGCAGTGAGTAGCAAGGAAATGCAGGCCAAGGTTGGCGCTCGGAGCTCTCTCACTCCAAACGTGTGCCCTACCCACCTACTGTGTGCAGCAGGAAGGTGGGAGGAGGAAGGAGAGAAGTAAGGGAAGAGGGGGCCCTGCCCACCTCAAAGGCTCCCTGCAGCACAGTGGTTCATAACAGGGACCATGGCCAGGACTTGTCTTCACTGAGCCGGCAAAAGCACACAGCCTCCCCACCCTCTCCAACGTCCTGGGGTCTCTGTCCTGTCATTTCCCTGGCTGACCATCAGCAGCCATTCCTGCCCCCGCAGCCAGACCTTGGGAAACAGCCCACACCTTGGCAGAGGGTCTGAAATACGGCTGAATATGGGATATGGCAGAAGGCCATATTCTCTCCCCAGCAGAGCTACAGCCCCTTTCTCATCTCTCTCAGGGAAAAGCTGGCCACCTTTGGCACGCAAGCACCTCACTGAGAATGACCTGGTGCCTCCTCTTTGGACCTCCCTGAAAACCAGGTTCTGTGTTTTTTGGGCAGCAGGGGAGGGAGGTGAAGGGATGAATCTTCACTCACACTCTCCTTGGATGGGCCAAAGGATCACTGCCAATGGTTTGTTTCCCAGAATCTTTGGTTTCTTTGGCAGCTCAATTCAGGCCCTGGAAATGCTCAAGGTGTTTTTTGTTAAGAATCTTTTAAAGCATAGGGGTGGGAGAGAGGGAAGATAGAATTAAAGAGAAAGGAGAGAAGTGAGAGGGAGAGAAAGAACCTTCTAAAGACCCCTGGGATTGAATTAATTTCTCACACTAAGCCTGGGGCACTCTGGGGAGATTGTCCCATCAAGACAGTGTGGCCAGCAGGAAGCTCCACCAATAGCTCGAAAGCTTGAAGGCAGAGGCCAGCCAGGTTGACCTCCTGGCTCAGGCCTGGATATCTGAGCTCTTTCTCTATGCATCTTGGTCAGAGTCTGGAGTGTGCTGAGGACATTCCAGGCCTGGTTTCCATGCTGCCTGCTTTCCATCAGCTCCAGGGACTGTGACTTGCCAGGTGCACGAGTGATGCCGACCAGAAAGCATATGATGGGCAGAAGCTGGGCTGTGAGCTCAGGGCTCTTGCTCCCAGACACGGCCTGGCCATCCCAGCATCCTCTGCCTTCCTGCTCAGTTCATGTTTGCCAGGATGGGGCAGGAAGCAGGGGGAGAAATTGGGATCTTCCCCCAGAGAAGGCCTTGGCATCTGCCACGGGAAAGATCACCATGATGAGGAGAGTGGCCCATCACTGACAAGTGGGCCCTAGGGAGCCAGATTTCAGCTCAGTCCAAGGAAAAACCTCTGACAGGCTCAGCCTCCAAGCCCAGACACTGGAGGTGTGCAAGTCAGGGGTGCCACCCACACAGATGGTTTAATGGGGGATGAAAACCAGCTCCTACCTTAATAGGTTGGGGCCTTATTTACACCTCCAACCCTATTCATGCACTTTGCCCAGAGCAGATCACTGTCCTTTGCCTCCCTGTGTCCACCCCCCATCCAGCTTCCCAACCCCCAAACTATCAGGGAGCTTCTGGAGAGTTCCAGATTCCCAAGATCTCCATGAAGGTTAAGTCTCAGTGGAAGGGGGTTGAATTCTGATTGGTCCACACCAGTGAGGGCGGGTTTATAATCCAGTTGTAACCAATGAGGTGTAAGAGAAAATCTTCAGGGACCTTTCCTTCCTGAAAGCAAAGACCTCCAGGAAAAAGGCCTCCTGTCCTCTCTCTTCCTGCTGGAACATGGATGTGATGTCCAGAGACACCGCATCCTAGGTCCTGATGGCATTATGCAGCAGCCCAACCCATGCTAGGGGCAGCACCCTCCAGACTTTTTGTTACAGGAGAAACATAAGCTCCTATAGGTTCAAACCTATAGGTACTCAGGTTTTCTGCTACTAGCGAGAATAAGCAAACTTATTTTCTGCCTTTTTCTACTTTACCGGCTGAGGGTCAGCTCAGACTCAGTGAGTATAATCCCTGCCCCAGCCCTGCACACACTGCAACCAGAGGAGGGGGCTCTGACACCCAGCCTGCCCTTGGCCCAAGTCTCCACCCCTCCTCTCCTCCTTCCCACACTCGGTGTCCGTCCTTCTCCTCTGGTTTCTACAGCTCACACTCACCTCTAGACCTGACACCAATTTCAGGAGAGAGAGGAGCTGCTCCCTGGAAGAGTTGATCCCTGCCCCATATCCAGGGGAAACAGCCTTTTCCCAGGCCCCACAAAGTCCACTCTACAGTCCCCAGACGTGGCACACACATCGTTTGTTCACATCAGGGACAATCACAAGAGAAGGCCACCTTCCTGGCAGGTTATCACTCACGCGTGGACACCAGGCCTCTCTGGGTCCCACAGCATCTTCCCCTGAGGTGGGCCAGCAGCCATCCTCAGGGTCTGGGCAGGACCTTGCTCCACGGGACTGACCCAGTGCTCATTTCTTGCTTTCCTGAGCAAATTCCTCTCAGCGCCGAAAGGGTGCAACCCTGATTGATTCCTATAATGTGCGGGGTTATAAACCCTCAGAAACTGTTGGCCCTTCGAGTATGGAGGATAAGTGACAGCACCACCCAAGTGGTCATTGCTATAGTTCCCTTCTCTTGCACCATATCCTTCCTGGGGGTGACAGGGTGAGGTGAACTTTCCAAAGAAGACTAGCTTTAGAAAGCCCCAGCTCCCTCTGCTCTGGGGAAGGACAGCCTCACAGAGCTGTGTGTGTCTCTGTCACAGAACTGTGCTGAGCATCTTTTTCTCACGGAACTATAAGCTCACTCCATTTTGCAGATGAGGAAACAGAGGTTTGTCCAAGGCCACATAGCAAGGAAAGACAGAATCTGTTTCGAATAAAATAATCAAGTTGGCCTCTCCCCGCCATCTGTACTGCCTCCTCCAGACTCAGGAAGTCACCAAATTTAGGACCTAGAAGTGTGCGGGAGTCTAGCGGGGGACTGTGAGCCTGCCCTGAGAAGTCGGAACTGCAGAAGAGCCACGAGAAATAAAATCCCTACAGCCTCCTGGAAAAGATGATGGGCAGGACTCGAGGCTGCCAGGAAAGCTCCCAGGAGATCAGGACTTAGACATTCAAAGAAAGAGAGGGGCAGAAGTGAGAGAAGGATGGGATAGCTCCACTAAAGGGAATATAAGCGCATCCCACGGATACTTGTCAACAAAATGTGCTGGATTCAAGCATCCTTCTACTCACCTACCCATACAACCCTGCCTCCTTCTGCCTGCCCACCCACCTATCCATGTATCCATCCATCCACCCACCCATCCGTCTACCAATCCATCTACCCATCTATCATCTACCCACCTATCCACCATATATCCATCCATCTACCCAACCATAATCTATCCATATATTCACCTATCAATCCATCTATTCTTCCATCCATCCACCCACCCATCTGTCTACCAATCCATCTACTTATCTATCTACCCACCTATCTGTCTACCAATCCATCTACCCATCTGTCCACCCACTCACCCATCTACCCACCTATCCACCATATATCCATCCATCTACCCATCCATAATCTATCCATATATTCACCCATCAATCCATTTATCCCTCCATCTATCCATCCATCTACCTATCCGTCATCTATCCATATATTCACCCATCAATCCCTCTATCCATCTGTCCATCCACCCACCCATCAATTTATCCATACATCCACCCTTCCATCCCTCTCTATCCTCTGTTCATTCTCTCAAAAACCATTTATTACAAAGTTCTTCCTCTGTGCTGGGCACCACCATCAAGAAAGTCCAATAGAAACAGAAACACAAAGACGTGACATTGGTAACAGTTGATAGGGCCATGACAGAGAGAACTACTGAGTTGTATGGAGGCCCAGAAAGCACCCAACCCCTATGTAGTCAAAAAAGACTTCCTGGAAGGGGGCAGCGTCAGACCCAGAGGACACAATGAGGCAAAAGGAAATGGGCATTTCACACTGAGAGCTAAGCCAGGACACTAGAAATCTGCTTGTTAGGTTTAAGCATGTCCCTGGGGAGAAAAGGCAGGGTTTATACCTTTTGTCACTGAACCAGGTGGGGACTGGGAGTCCCAGACTCATCGTCAATGTCCCCATTACCCCAACACTGGCAATCCCAACCAAGAGCAAATCAAGACTGAGCTATGTTTCACTTGGTCAGAACTGTGTTTTTTAAAGACACGTCAATATAAGTGCCTTTGGTCAGGAGTGAAATCAAAACTACTTAACAATTGGGACAGCCCCAGCACCAACCAGCTGAAATGGACTCAGACGTGGTACTGAGGCAGGTCCCAGAGGACCCTGCTGGCCAGAGGCAGGGGAGCCCAAGGGAGCCAGGGTGACAGGGGTACAGCAAGGTTTCAGGCCAGTGCGGGAGGATTTAATCACTTTGCCAACAGGTGTGGCCACACTCCTGCACGTGAGCTGTTCATCAGTCTCACATTTGCTGTTCATCAGTCTCACATTTGCACAGATCTGTCTCCACCCAGGTGGCCACAGTCTCCACCATGCCTTACAGTCTCACACCTGGCCAATAAGGTGTTGAGTTTGTAATGCTTCATCCCACAGAGCTCAGAAAAGCCAAGTGGAGTGGCCAACATCCCACAGCTGGCTGGCTGCCAGGCTCAGATCAGAGGACAGCTAACTGCGTGTCCTTGGCACCCTGACAGGCAGGCCTCTCAGAGTGTGTGTGTTTCTGGAACATCCGTGTCTTTGTTCCAGTACGCTGCCCTTTCCAGAGAAGTAGTCACCACCACGACCGCTGCTGTCTACTGAGCACCCCCGTGAGCCCGCACAGGGCTATGAACCTGCATCCCCCCAGTTTTTAGGTGAGGAGGTGGAGGCCTGGGGTGGGGTGGGAAGAGTGAAGTGCCCTGCACACAGCCAGGGTGAGAGGGTGAAAACTGAGTCCATCGAACCCCAACACCGGAGCGCCTTCCCCCTGCCCCAGATACCACCTTCAGGTAACTGAGCCTGAGGTGCACCCTCTGAGGAATAAGGGGCAGGGAAGCCGATTGGTGTCACTGGGCCTGCAGAGTAGGGGTTGGAGAGGGGTCCCCAGTAACATTGCTGTAACTGCTGTCCTCTCAGAAATGAGGAAACCCACCCGCTCCGCGGCCCTGGAGCTCTGGCACGCCTGTCCCGTGACTTCTCCCACAGCTGGAGGGAAGCCTGGGGGTCCCACGTACTGACCCCACAGCAGCAGGCAGGCAGCCCAACACCCCAGGGAAGGCCACTCAGCACTGTCCCCCCCACTTCACCCCCACACTGCCCTCATATCACCTGCATACCACCAACATGTCACCTCTATCATCTCTGTGTCACCTCCACACTGCCACATGTTGCCCCATGTCACCTCCATGCTGCCACCATGTCACCGCCAAACTACCACTGTGTCACCTCCATGTCATTTCAACACTGCCACATGTCACCTCTACAGTGCCAACATGTAACCTCCCATGTCACCTCCACACTGTCATTGTGTCACCACCGCACTGACACTTGTTACCTCCACACTACCATATGTCGAATCCATGTCACTTCAACAGTGCCACCATGTCACCTCCCTATCACCACCACACTGTCCTCACCTCGCTTCTTCTTTCCTCTATGAGCCTCTGCTCATCTCAATGACCTCGCTTCACCTCCAGGGCACCCACGTCGCTGAACTTCATCTCCAGGCCACCTCACGAGGCCTGCGGGCGCCTTCACCTCTCTGGTTTATATAAATATCTTCTTTTCACCTTTTCCCCCTTCGATGTACATTATTCTTTATTCGATGTTTCTCAAGTGGGAAGAGTAAAGCATGCTTGCCTGACATTGAATCCAAACCATACAACAATGAGCGAGGGTAAAGTTTACCTTCCCCAGACCCTACCTCCATCCCGCCTCCCTCGTGTGCCGGATGTGACGTCCTGTTCTCCAGTCTGCTGGACCTTGTAAGCTCATATGAGAAAAATGCGCAATGTGGAGGGAGATTATATGATCTTCCCTGGAAAAAAGTCCTTAGTTTAATTATGAGGCAACTGGATGTCGCCCCCTTGATAATATATCACGGACATCCCTACCAAGTCAGTCAACATTCACCAATGCTATCGTTTTTCTGACTTCATTTTTCTAATCTCATTAAATCTCTCAAATAGTGTTGTCACCCCTTGGGATTTTGGCAAACACCACGTCCGTCCTTCCCAGAGTGCCTCCCTTGCCGGGGTCCTCGGTGCCTTGGTTTACATCTTTGCCTCAGCCAGCATGCAAGAGCTTGGGGCTCAGAGCACGGGCCCCCTCCAGCCCAGATTTGATATTAATAATTACTGAGCTTAATAACAAACAATCTGTATTTGTCACGGCAACTGAAACATCACCTGGGCCAGCAGAACAATGAGGGGAAGGCCGCAAGTCCAGGGCAAGCTCCCCAGTGAGGGGCGGCCAGTGCACCCGGGTAGGTGGTGGGATTCCTGCCATGGAAGGTTCATTTTCCACCTTATGGCTCTTTTTAACCAATTAAAAATGAGCATCTGTATTGATGCTTTTGTGAAATAAATAACAATCAACATAAAAATAAATATATGAAAATAAAACCTTCACAAAAAAAAGAAAGAAAGAAAGAAAAGTCCTACTCCAAGCACCGATCTAATGCCTCCGGCAACGTTCCCGCTCCCTCCGGCTGCCGCACACTGCGCTCAGCAGCCTTTTCTGCAGGGAGGTGCAACTCATGGGGGACCCAGCATGACAGTCTCCATTCCAGTGGCATCAGGGCTGAGCCAAGGCCGTGACCGGGCTCAGGCAGATGCGATCAGCTCAGTCTCAGGGAGAACTTGCTCTCGGAACTGTCCTAAGATGCCTCGTTGTGAGGAGAGGGTATGTCAGTCCTCTTGAGTGGCCGTAACAAAGTGCCACAGACTGAGAGTCTTAAACAACAGAAACTTACTCTCATGATTCTAAGACCAAGGTGTTGGCAGGGCTGGTTCCTCTGAGGTCTCTCTCCTTAGCCTGCAGACAGCCACCTTCTCCCTGCATCCTCACATGATCGTCCCTCGGAGGGGGTCAATGTCCTCGTCTCCCCTTATGATAAGGACACCAGGCAGATTGGATCTGGGCCCACCCTAAGGACCTCGTTTCACCTTAATCATCTCTTTAAAGTGCCTAATTCCAAGTACAGTCCCATTCTGAGGTGCTGGGGGTTAGGGTTTCAATATAGGAATTTGTGGAGACACAGTCAGCCACAACAGATGGCTACTGGTGGGACAGGCTCAGGAGATGTCCACTCTATGACTGGGAAGCTAGGATCCTGGGAGCAGGAGCCCTGAACCCTCGTCTAGGCCTCCTCTGGGTATGGGGCCGTGACTAACTCGGCTTCCAAGACCTACGATTGCCTCAGCCTCCCCATTCCCTCAGGACACATGGTCCAAGGCCTGTTACAGGCCAGGAAAGTGAGGGTGCCCACCCTCCATGCTACTGGCGAGCTCTGGGGCAGAGGTGGCCAGCTGGAACACAGCTGTTAGTTGTCTTCCAAGACATGAGAACAGAGGCTAGTCCAGTATGGTAGGAGAGGTATCGCCCTCCACTCCTGCCGTAATGGCCACCCCTCTACAGCAGTCTGGGCATCTAATGGATGCCCATTCAGGGCATTCTGTTTCCATCCACTGAACCAGCATCAGAAGGCCAGGCATTGTCTAGGTCATGGGGCAGGAGGTCAGGTGGGGCAGAGCGTCAGGGTTTGGAGGGAATTGTTCACTGCCACACCATGACAAGGTTCTTGCGAGTCTATCCCCAATTGAGGTCTCTTGGCCACACCATCATCCAGGGCTTGGGTCTTTCTCCCTCTTTGCCCCATCCAGGGTCCAGCCCTCCTGACTGCACCCCCCACCCCTATCCCCCTGCCTCCATAGGACCCTGACACCAAGCCTCAGCCAAACAAAAGGCTGCACCTCCCACCTCTATCCCCCTACCTCCATAGGGCCCTGGCACCAAGCCTCAGCCAAACAAAAGGATGCACACCCCGAGGAGGCAGCTCGGCACACTCGTCCCCTCCTGCTCCAAAGCCAACTTTCACTAAGTTAATCCAATGTGATGCTTCCTGTCTGAGCACCGGAGGGCAGGGCAGGGTGTCCTCCTGCCCCTGCAGCCCCCAGCAGCCCTCCGTGCATGCTGGCTGAGCGGGTGTCAGCACTGGTTCTGGGCTGCCCATGGGGCTGGCTAAGTCCCAGCTACTGGCAGCCACTGACACTGAGCACATGGAAAATGAGGATCTGGAAGAGATGCAGGTGCTGCCAGCATATCTGGGAACTTTCAGATGGACCTAAGTAACCCAAGAAAGATGCTCTCTCTTTAGGTGATTTTTAAAAATTGGAAGTTCGCGACATTAACAGTCTTAAATTTTGCCAGTAAGCATCTGCCCACTCATGCCACTTCCTCCAAGGGACGTGCCAGAACAAGGTGTCTTCCTGCTGCCCCTGGCAAATCCCAGGTGATGGTATTGGGCAGAAAAATTCACTAAAGACTAAGGATTTGGAAACTAATAATACAGAAAAATAACTGCCTTTGCTCAGCGCTTCCACCCACTTTAAATGGCCCTGGGTTCTGAAACGTGGAAAAGCTGACTCAGCCGCTGCTGGGGGGAAGGGACAGAGGCAGGCTCAGGGACCACTGAGAAGGGAACAGGGGAACCCCAGGTAGCCTGCGCCTGGCAGGCGCCCAGTGAGAAGGGCAGTGGGAACTTCATGCCCTCCCAGGCACAGGCCTGCACATCAGCAGGGCACTCCCCTGGCCGCATGCCTGGACCTCCAGGTGATGGTGAAAATCTCATTCTCATTCTTAGCACAGCGCAAAGCAATTCATGTCAGCCGCCCCTCCAGTCTACCAGGGAGGAGCCATTCCTCCCCCTGGGCAGATGAGAACACTGAGACCCCAGACTAGTTAAACAATTTGCCAAGTTGCACTTTTGTGAGGCACAGAGCTGAGGCCCGGGCTTGGCTCATGCTTTAACCAGCCATCACAGCCTGGTAGGCATTCGGTTGCCTGTGTTTGAGCGTCTGCAACCATCTGATTAGTAGGGCTCAAGGGGAACCCAGACTTTGAGTTCAACACGGCCAGTGAGGGGCTGGCATTAAGCAAAGGCCAGCTGGGAAAGGCAGGATCTGTGGATAGCGTCAAGCAGCCATTTCCCTCCCTGGGACACCCATCCCCAGGAGTGCACTGAGCCAGGGCCACGGGTACCCTCTCCATGGTGTCCTCTGCCCTGGGACAGGGGTCCCTCCTCCTGCCTCCCTGGAGCCTGTACCAGCCCCTCAGGTTCCCATCACAGGAGCAGCCAGAGCCATTGTGCCATCGGGGCCTTAGAGAGCAGATGAACATTACATATTAGGGGATGCAATCCTCCTAGCCTTCTTGGGGAGCAGAGAGGGGACAAGAGAAAAGAAAAGCCATTCTGAGCTACAGCTGGGGCAGGGGTAGCTGCCCCGCCACAGCAGGGAGCCCCAACTGGGCACCGGGTAATGGGTCAGACGGTCATCTGAGTGCCCACCAAGCCCCGAGGAGGGCTGGGCCAGAGAAGGGTGTGGGCTACCCAGCTCAGAGTATGAATGAGGGGGTCTTGAAAGAAGCTGGCCAACCAAGAGTGGGGCGGGGGTGTTTGGGGGTCACACACTGAGCTGGGGTAGGGGGATATACATTTGATCAGCATCTTCTCCAGCTTCTTTGGGCCATTCATGTGGAGTCTCCTGGCCAGAGCGAGGGGTCTTGTTCAAGTCACACAGCAGGGTCCCTAGCCTCTGATGCCAGCCCCTGCAGGAGGTGGTTGGGAGGGGGGTTTCTACCTTGGCCCAGGCCCCTGCTGCTCCTGGCCCCTCTCCTCCACAGAGACGCCCCTCACCCTGCCTGAACACAAAGCCCCAGGGAGGGGGATTCCAGACATATGTTCACATTTTTCACTTAAAACACTCATGACACAAGGAGTAGAAATATTTCCACGAGTGGCACAAAGCAGTCAAAATTCCTGCTCCTCCTCAGCTTTCTAAAAGCAAATCCCCAGACACCACCATGCATTCTGATAATGAGCATTTATCTGCTGCAAGACGCCTTTTCCGTTGTCGGGAATAAAAATACAGAGACAAAAAGAATTCCATCTTTTTCAGCTAAGGAGCATATTGAACGCAATTTGTTGCATTGATTTTTTTTTTATTCAAAACATAAATAGTGCGTGCAAGATATTTGCAGGAACAAAGAAAAGTTGGGGAGATGTATTTAAATTGTTTCCTTGGCTGAACACTTTGCAGAGTCTGGGGAAACAGGCGGGAGGCTCCGGGTTGCCCTGAGTTCCTGGCTCAGCACTGGAAGGCCCCCACCACACTGATCACCTCAGAGCTTACACTCTCTTCCAGATGGGGCCAGAAACCCAGCAAATGGTCCTGACCTGTCCAATACTTCAAGGCTTGTGCGGAGGGATGGGAGCCCAGAGAGAAGGCCGGGCTGGAGACGGTGTCTGGAGCTCTGAAGGAGGCCTCTGTTTTTATCACAGCATGTGGGCAATTGATAGAACGTAGAAGAAATGAACCCCACAAGGAAGGGGGGTAGAGGGGGACAGGGAAGAACTGGAGGGAGAAACAGTTCCTTCAGACCTCCCAGAGAACCTGCAGCTCTGAGTCACCACAGTTCTGCCCAATAGCCCAGAAAGGCCATTGTGCTCAGTGTAGGCAAAAGTGAAAATCTCCCAGGATGGCCAGGGCCCTGGTGGAAGAAGGCACAGAGACACCTAAACAGTTTGGGAAATCTAGGAATGCTTCCCAGAGGAGGCAGCAGCCAGGTTGGGACTTGAATCAAAAGATAGCTATTAGCCAGGCAAAGGGAGCTCGGGCCAGGGCGTTCAGGTGGTGGGAAAAGATGTTCCAGGGAAGTCGCAGCTTCTTCAAAGGCCGTGTGCAGCAGAGAGCAGAGAGTCTGCAGAAGCCTAGTGTGGCTGATAGGGGCTCAGGCAGGAGGCCAAGGCTGGAGGTCAGTGGTACATGGGGATATGAGCTTCATCTGGAGATAGTAAAAGGAAACACCTGATCAGATGCATTGAGGGCCCAACCGATGGGACCCCTCCATGCTTTGAACAGGAGAGAGATCAGGAAAAGCACCTCCTGTATTTTGAAAAATAGCCTCTGTCTGCAGGCCAGTGAGATTCCTGGCATGGGCCAGGATTAAGCAAACTGACCCCAGACCTCCCCAGTGTGGGCAGGTACCTGTGACCCTGGGGCAAAGAAATATGGGGCTCTTGCCAACAGATCTCATCTATGAACTCACTCCTGAGCAGAAGGATGGGCCAGAGGTGAGCACTGGAGAAACTTCTCCCCAATGGCAGGAGGACAGCAGGAGAAGGAATTTGGATGCTAGGTTTGGGAGGACAGAAGACCAGGGCCCTGTCATCTGAGCAGAGACCAGATGAGGAAACTAGAGGAGCTTCATTACTCAACTTCGTCAAGAGCCAAATGGACCCACCATGTTACCCAGGCAGAGAAAGCTGGGGTCCAGGAAAGACCTCACTCTCGTGGCACAGTGAGTTAGGGACAGGCCTGGACAGGAGACCAGGTCCCCCTGACTCCCCACCCACAGCTCTTTCTTCCTATGTTCTGAGTATTTGCACAGGCCAGAGGGAGGTGTGCCCAGCCAGGGCTCATGGCAGCTACTAATACAGGTGCAGCACACAGCAGGAGAAAGTCACCAAACACACAGATTCCAGCATTTCGAGATGTGGTCAACATCAAGCCTGAGTCCACTTTACAAATGGAGTAAAAGTGGCCAGGCAGCCTGACCCGCTGAGTCCTCTGCGCGAAGAACTTCCTAAATTCCATGTGGCCAGTAGCCCAGGGTCCTGCAGGATGCCTCAGGGGCTCAGGGTAGAAGGACAGAGATCTGGGGCGGGACTAGGAATGGGGGTGGTACCTGGAGGCAGAGCTAGGGATGGGGCAGAGACCTAGGGGCTAGGCTGGGGCCAGGGGCAGAGACCTGGGAACAGAGACCTGGACAGAGGGGCTCAGGACGGGGCAGGACCTGGGGCGGGGCTCGGGAGAAAAGTGGAGACCTGGGTGCGGGGCTCAGAGGAAGGTGGAGACCTGGTGGCGGGGCTCAGGAGGGAGGTGGAGACCTAGGGGCGGGGCTTAGGACTGGGACCGGGACCAGAATTCGACCCGGTCTAGAGCCGAGAGGTGCCGGGTTAGGAGTGGAGACCAGCACTGTCTAAGGGAGAAAAGCCCTCTACGGTGAGAAGAAAGGACCCAGGTTAGGGTTAGGATGAGGGTCAGGGTTAAGGTCAGGTGTCTGAGGACAAGAAAGAAGAAAGAAAAGGCCCAGAAGGAGGAATTGCCACCAAGAGTAAGCAAGACAGGGCTCTGAAAAGGTAGGGAACACAGCTCTCAACAGCTACTCTGCTGCTGTTCCCGCCGATACTCTGTGCAGTGCCCTGAAGTTCGGGGAGGGAGAAAGGGAGGGTCTTCCTTGCGCAATGACGGAAACCCCTACCAGGGGAGGTCGGACAGCAGCGCTGCCTTGCCGCCTGTCTGCAAGGTTCAGAAAGACCCCTCCTTGCCCAGTTTCGCCTGAAGCCTCCACGGGAAGATAGCCTCCCCCTGCTGCGGAACCCTCCCCTCATCTCCAGCCTCCAGGCCCTCAAGGAGAGTGTACCCCATAGCTGATCTCTCAGCTTCCCCTTGAAGCCGGGTTCATCTCCAGATTGTCAGAAGTGACGCAGACTCTGCCTTGCTGAGTGCTCACTCACCTGCATTCCACACACGCACAGCACCCAGCTCTGTCCTTGGGTACACGGTAATGACCACAAATTTGGCAGACTTCCTAGCCTTGACACCAAAAAGATGAGCAACAAAAGAAAAAAAATAGATAAATGGGATTTCATCAAATTCAAAACATTTGTGCTTCGAAGGACACTATCAAGAAAGTAAAATGACAAATCATACATCTCATAAGGAATTTTTACCCAGAATATATAAAGTACACATGTAACTCAATAATATAAGGAAAAATAGCCCAATTTAAAAATGGACAAAGGTGGCTCGGTGCCTATGGCTCAAGCGGCTAAGGCGCCAGCCACATACACCTGAGCTGGCGGGTTTGAATCCAACCTGGGCCTGCCAAACAACTGATGGCTGCAACAAAAAATAGCTGGGCACTGTGGCAGGTGTCTGTAGTCCCAGCTACTTGGGAGGTGGAGGCAGGAGAATTGCTTGAGCCCAGGAGTTGGAGGTTGCTGTGAGCTGTGATGCCACAGCACTCTACCCAGGGTGACAAATTGAGGCTCTGTCTCAAAAAAAAAAAAAAAAAATGGACAAAGGATCTAAGCAGACCTTACAAAAAAATACACAGATAGCCAAAAAGCATATAAAGAGACGCTAGACATTGTTGGTCATCGAGAAATGCAAATCAATACCACGGTGAAAAATGACTTCTCATGACTTCACTCCCACTAGAATGGCTAGAATCAAATAATAACAACAGATAATTAAAAAAAAAGTCAGGTGACAACAGTGTTGGTGAAGATGTGGAGAAATCAGAATTTTCATACACTGCCAGAAATGTAAAATGCTACAGCTGCTTTGGCACAAACAGTCTGGCCATTTTCTTCACACACAGAAATGTTTATGCAGCATTTATAATGACCAAAAGGGAGAAACAACTCAAATGTTCATCAACAGATGAATGGATAAACAAAATGCGGTAGATCCCTACAATGGAATATTATTCAGCCATATAAAGAGATAAGGTACTGACACTTGCCTGGATGAGCCTTGAAAACACTGTGGTGAGTGAGAAAAGCAGATGTAAAATACCACATATCGGTGCCCAGAGCTCAGTGGGTAGGGCACTAGCCACATACAGCAAAGCTGCCTGACCTGGGCCTGCTAAACAACAATGACAACTGTAACAAAAGCAATAGCCAGATGTTGTGGCGGGCGCCTGTAGTCCCCAGCTACATGGGAGGCTGAGGCAAGAGAATCACTTGAGCCCATGAGTTTGAGTTTGCTGTGAGCTGTGACACCAGGGCACTCTACCTAGGATGACAGCTTGAGACTCTGTCTCAAAATAATAAATAAAACCACTGAATTGTATACATTAAAAGAATGAACTGGCTCGGCGCCTGTGGCTCAAGGGGCTAAGGCGCCAGCCACATACACCTGAGCTTGCGGGTTCGAATCCAGCCTGGGCCCGCCAAACAACAATGACGGCTGCAACCAGAAAAAAAAATAGCCGGGTGTTGTGGTGGGCGCCTGTAGTCCCAGCTACTTGGAAGGCGGAGGCGGGAGACTCGCTTGAGCCCAGGAATTGGAGGTTGCTGTGAGCTGTGATGCCACAGCACTCTATCCAGGTGACAGCTTGAGGATCTGCCTCAAAAAAAAAAAAAATGAACTGTATGTGAATTATATTTCAATAAAGTTATTTATAAAAACAATTTTTAAAGAAGAAGAGAAAAGTAAATCATTGACCTCAGCTTTCACCTTAAGAAACTAGAAAAATAAGACCAAAAATGGAACCTAAAACAAGAACAAGAGGCGTGGCGCCTGTGGCTCAAGCGGCTAAGGCACCAGCCACATGCACCAGACTAGTGGGTTCGAATCCAGCCAGGGCCCGCCAAACAATGATGGCTGCAACCAAAAAATAGCCAGGCGTTGTGGCGGGCACCTGTAGTCCCAGTTACTCAGGAGGCTGAGGCAAGAGAATCACCTAAGCCCAGGAGTCGGAGGTTGCTATGAGCTGCGTGACGCCACGGCACTCTACCAAGGACGATAAACCAAGACTCGGTCTCTAGAAAACAAAACAAAACAAAACAACAAAACTGTGTGCTGCAAATGAACAGAGGAAGCCGACCACAAGGCCTCATCGGGTCACGCGTTCCCGTTTTCACCTGCCCCACCTGACTCAGGGACTCTGCCTGATTGATTGATGGCAGGATTCTCAGGACCCAGCCACAGCCCGTGTGCAGTAAACATACAGTAAGAAACACATTGTGTTTCTAATTTGCACTGGACATCTGTGGTGGCACAGAAGCTGCCACCTGCAATGAATACGATATACTCCACCAAACCTGAGCGACTCCTCCTCACAAGCCCTGGGCATAGAGAAGAATAGACTTAGGACTTTGAGTTAATGGTATTTAGATGAGATTGCAGACTTAGGGTTGCTGCTGGAATGCTTAAGACTTTGGGGGATGTCAGGATGGGGTGCATGTTTTTCCTATGTGGGAAGGACATGCCTTTGGTTTTTTGTTATTGTTGTTTTTAGTACATGCCTCTGGATGGGCTGGAGGGGAGACTATGATGGGTTGAATAGTATCCCCCAACAGGTATGTTAAAGTCCTAAGCCCCACTGCCTGTCAAGGTGACCTTATTTGGGATTGGGGTTATCCAGATGTCATTAATCAAGATGAGATCACACTGGATTATGGTGGCCCCAATCCAATATGACTGCTATTCTTATACAGAGAAAAATTTGAACACAGACAGAAGAAAACATTTCTGTTGTTTTAAGCAACTTTCATTAGTTTCCTAGGGCTGTTGTAACCCAGTTCAGCAAACTGGGTGGCTTAAACAATAGAAATTTATCATCCGGCCAGGTGAGGTGGCTCACACCTGTAATCCTAGCACTCTAAGAGTCCGAGACAGGTGGATTGCAAGATCAGCCTGAGCAAGATCGAGACTCCTGTCTCTACTAAAAATAAAAAACCAACCAGTAGGCACCTGTAGTCCCAGCTACTCAGGAGGCTGAGGCAAGAGGATTGATCACTTGAGCCCAAGAGTTCAAAGTTACTGTAACTATTGCACCATAGCACTCTACCCAGGCCTACCCAGCACTCTACTCTGTCTGTTTTTTGAGACAGACTGTGTCTCAAAAAAGAAAGGAAGGAAGGAGGGAGGGAGGGAGAGAGAGAGAGAGAGAAAAGAAAGGAAAGAAGGAAGGAGGGAGGGAAGGAGGGAAAGAAGGAAGGAAGGAAGGAAGGAAGGAAGGAAGGAAGGAAGGAAGGAAGGAAGGAAGGGAAAGCAAACCCACACTTTTGAAGGCTAGAAGTCCAAAATTAGCACGCTGGCAGAGTTGGGTCCTTATCACAGGTGCCAAGCTGTAAGGAAGAATCTGTCTGGAGCCTCTCTTCCAGCTTCCGGTGCATTGCTGACAATCCTGAACATCCTTTGGCTTCTAGAACCATCACCCCGGCCTCTGTCCTCATTTTCACATGGCTTCTCCCTGTGCGTGTATCTGTCCAAATTTCTCCTCTGTATGAAGACAAGAGTCCTATCGGACTAGGGTGGGCCCTAATGACTTCATTTTAATTTGATTACCTCAGTAAAGACCCCATCTCCAAATAAGTGCACACTCTGCACCCCAAATAAGTGGGGTTAGGATTTTAACAAAGGAGTTTGGGGGTGACACACTTCAGCCCATAATACTGGTGCAGGAGTCCAGAATCCTGGCTTATTTCTCATCTTAATTGTAGATTTACAATGTCAACGAGCGATCAAATGTATTCACCTGGTTTTGTGAGAAGCATTTAATTTGTTAGTCTCATATATTTAACTACTTAGAAGAAACTAAAATTGCCCAGGCAAGCGGTCTCGCGAAGGTTTAATTTGTTTGCATTCCTGGTTCTCTGCCAGAACTCTCCTAAGCACCTCGGCAGAACTTTTTCAAATCCACCCCAGCTACATTTTTGCATTATTAATATTTTTTAAGTACGACAAAATATATAGAACACAAAGTTCGCCATTTTAACCGGTTCAGGAGCAGTAAGTACCTTCACATCTCTGCGCTGCTGCGGCCGCCGCCGTCCACCTCCTGAACTGCTTGTCTTCCCAAATGGAAGCTTGTCCCCCTACCCAGCCCCGGGGACCCACTGTTCTGCTTTCCTTTTCTACAGATGCGCCTATTCTGGACATGTCACATAAGGGAAAGTGTACAACATTTGACTGCCTTATGTCACTAAGCATAAAGTCCTCAAGCTGCATCTAAGTTGCAGCCTGTGTCAGAATCCTATTCTGTTTTAAGGCTGAAAATGGAATGTTTACAACACATTTAGCTCATCCATTCATCCATCGATGGACATTTGAGTTGTTTTCTTTTGGCTAATGCTGCCAGGGACATTAGCACATGGGAGTCTCTTTGAGTCCCTGTTTTCAATTCTTTTGGAGGAGAATTGCTCATCAAAAATTAGAATAAAGAGGCAGCACCCGTGGCTCAGCAGGAAGAGCGCCAGCCCTGTATGCTGAAGGTGGTGGGTTCAAACCCAGCCCCAGCCAAAAACTGCAAAAAAAAAAAAATAATAAAATTAGAAAAAAGGTATTTTTGACTGTCAAAAATCTTCAGTACCATGCATGCAGACCTCACCTTATTGCCCAATGAATTAGAGGGGAAAAAATTCTCTCACTGATTTCTAACAACCTCCTGGAAACTGAAACCTGTTTTGTGGGGGACAGACCCAGCTGACAGGTGTCCTTCCCGACTGATCATCTCTGCACAGCTACTCACTCCATCTTCAGGTCACTCAGGGAGGCAGAGGCTCAAAATCGCACCAGCCTGAATGATTCTAAACAAGGAAACTCTCAAGAAGTGTGGGTTGGCTCGGTGCCAGCCACATACACCAGGGTGGTGGGTTCGAACCTGACCCAAGCCTGCTGAAAACAACAATGACAACTACAACAAAAAAATAGTTGGTGTTGTTGCCCGCCTGTAGGCCCAGCTATGTGGGAGGCTGAGCAAGAGAATCACTTAAGCCCAAGAGTTTGAGGTTGCTGTGAGCTGTGACGCCACAGCACTCTACCAAGGGTGACATAGTGAGATTCCGTCTCAAAAAAAAGAAATGTGGGGTGGACATAAGGAATTCCACGCGCAGGCTTACAAATCCAGTTTTAGATGGCTGTTAGAACGTGCTTACATACCCTGAATCAGACTGAATTCAGCTGGGATAAATGCTCAGCGCGACTGCTGTTGACTAGCTGGGTTGTGGTGAAGGCGTCTTGGAAAAGCAAAACGCAGCCCCTATGTACTATTCAGAGGAACTCTGTAAGGCAGAGAGCAACCCTGAGGAAAATAGTTAAAACTGGCAAAACAAAGCCGAGGGCCAGAGACAGCCTGTGTAGATGGAGAGAAGGTGGGGGAAGTCATTTTTCTTGCAGAGTAAATGATGCTGTGTCTGAGACTGATACCACAACAGATGTTGATCTTGCGCCAGGGTGAAAGCACGTGTGGTGAGAATAAGACGGAGTCTGTCAGGCTAGGGCAGCTCTGACACGGCTGGTCTGGTCACTTGCGGTCCTACCTGACCTTCACCCCGTCTCCCGTTCTTACTGGTTTGTAAATGAAGAAGCCCATCTTGAGTGATTTAGGGGGACTGATTGAGATTAACTCTTGAAGCAGAGTGTTGTAACAAGGCACTGAGTCATGCTAAGGGTTAATGTGATCTTTGCTTTGAACTATGCAAATTAACAAAGAATAAATTGGGAAAAGGTAGCTTTGGGTATATACTAAGTAAAAATTCTAGTAAGGATTGGTGAGCCGTTTCCACCACCCCTCTACTGTTAAACCTTGTCTTAACTTTTGTAGAGTTTTACATCTTTCAACAAACTCTGAATCCTCCAGGGTGGCCTGTACTCTTTCTTTTATCTTGGTTGTCCTGTCTGCTCAGAAGGGATGTGTCAACCGAAAGTCTCTGGCCAGGGTCCACCCTGGTGTGGCTTGAAGTGCCTCCCTGGAAGGAACGTGGATGGATGGATTGCCCGGAGGGTGGCAAGCAGGTTTTCTTCTTTCTGGCTCTCTTTTCACAAGGAACAGTCACCTCTCTGTTTTTCTGGTTCTGTGTTCGTTAGTGGTTTGTCTTTCATTCTTTGATCACCCAAGAACCCGCTGTTGAACACGCAAGCACGCCTTCCAGGGCAGCGCCTGCAGTCTGAGCTACTTGGGAGGCTGAGGCAAGAGGATCACTTGAGCCAAGAAATGGAGGTTGCTGTGAGCTACAATAACGCCATGGAGCTCTGCCCTAGGTGACAGAGTGAGACTCTGTCTCAAAAAAGAAGACTACTGTTGAAAAAAGTATCCTGAAGTGAAAAATACGCAGCAAAAAAAATCAGAGGAAAATCAGACATTGATTATATTTGAAAAATAAAAATAAATAACACTAGGATTGCGACAAGACACCAATATACGCATTCACGCAGAGATACAGAAAACACACAGACACACAGAAATACACACAGAAAGGTGAGCAGGGAAGGGGCTCCTCGGCTGCTGTCCCCAGGTTGAGGGACAGTGGCCACACACACCTGAGCAGAGCCAGCACGAGCAGGTCGTTCTCTGCCCCCGGGAGCTGATGCTCGAACACGAACATGGCGAGAAAGAAACCTCTGTGGGAGTGAGCCACGGGAGACACTGTGGGCGGCCTGGAGTGCCAGCAGGCGCTAATGGCCCTGCCCACGCAGCGGCACTTGCAGGAGCCCTGTCTCCTGTGTTTGACAGCAGAGGTGAAAATCCTCACAAGGCTACGAAGACAAAACAGAATCCATGCCAGGGTGCTCCCCTCCCTGCCTGCTGCCCTGAGGCCACACACCATTCGGAGGCTGGAAAACTCCTCCAAACTCTTCCAGCTGGGCAAGGATTGCTCCTTTCCTGTGCCTAGAATTAGTATAATTGTGGGTGGAGGTGGCTGTGCACTTTCCAAAACAGTGTTCGGCCAACTGGCTGCCACCTGGAAAGAAGTACAGTAAGGAGAAGCCAAGCTCAAGGGCAAGTGCCTGCCCTTGCTGTTGAAATTTTCCATTTAAGGATGTCTGTGTCATTATGTTGAGGAGGTTTGAGGAAGGGGGGTTTTCCAGCTGAAAGGTGCACTAGGACGTTACGCAGTTTGAGGAGGAATAGTCTTAGTAAAGGGCAGAGTTGGGGCTCAGTGCCTGGAGCTCAAGCGGCTAAGCCGCCAGCCACATACACCAGAGCTGGCAGGTTCGAATCCGGCCCGGGCCTGCCAAACAATGACAACTACAACCAAAAAATAGCTGGGCATTGTGGCGGGCGTCTGTAGTCCCAGCTACTTGGGAGGCTGAGGCAAGAGAATCGGTTGGGCCCAGGAGTTAGAGGTTGCTGTGAGCTGTGATGCCACAGCACTCTGCTACCTAGGGCTACAGCTTGAGGCTCGGTCCCAAAAAACAAAAAAGGAGGGGAGAGGGGTGGGGAAATGAAGAGCAGAGAGAGGGAAGGGGGGGTGGGGACTTAGGGGTGCACCACACCTTTTGGGGGCAAGACACAATTGTAAGAGGGTCTTTACTTAACAAATACAATTAGTATAACCTGGTTTCTTATACCCTCAATGAATCCCCAACAATAAATTTTAAAAAATAAAAAGGGGGGGTTGCAGAGTTGGGAGAAGCAACATGGTGTGGGTTTCTGGAGCCTGCTCAGCTACGGTGGGGGAGCGTTTAGTTTATTGCAGCAGGGTGTGGATACCCTGATAATAGGTTTTAAAGGTCAGGCTCGCGTCTTTATGACATGCTAGTGCTGTGTTCACTTGCATGCAAGCATTTCCTCAGATGAAATCTCTTTCCTTTCTCATATTTGGATCCAGCAACATCAGAGAGGTGATTATCTAGAATTGCCAGAGAGTTCTCCAGAGCTGGAAGGAAATTTGGAGATCAAGCCTGAGTCGTCCCCTGCCAAGTGAAATGGGGATCAGGACCATTATGAAGAAATTCAATCAAAATAAAAGGGGCATCATCAACTTTGGAGGAAAAATTCCAAATAGAGTTATTATCACCTTGGTCAAATTAGATAATTGTTCTCATTTTTCACCATATACTGATGGAAAAGACTAAACAACTCTAAAAATCTGTCTCCCAAAATGTACCCACCCTCTCCAAATGACTCAATGTGTTAGCAAGTTATTGCTGCAGATTAAATCAACCCCAAACCTAACAGCTTGAAACAACCACAACATCCTTAACTCACTTTTGGTATTTGCTGTCTTTCTCACTTCAGGCATAGGGGGGCAGTAGTGTCCAGAAGTGGCTTTAATTTGCACTTTCCTAATGACCAGTGGAACCGAACACTTTCTCCATGATCATTGAGAGTTTAGCTATCCTCTTTGGGGAAGAATCTCACTCTTCCATAAGGAAGATGTCCATAAGGGCATCCGTCTTTTCCTTAATTTGCTCTAGTCTCTGTATTTCCTATATACAAGTCTTACACACACAGAGATAGATACAGATATATATATATATATATACACACACACATACACACACAATCTCTTTTTTGTTTTGTTTTTTGCAGCTTGGGGCTGGGTTTGAACCCAACACCTCCAGCACATGGGGCCAGCACCCTACTCCTTTGAGCCACAGGCGCCGCCCTATCCTTAGTAATTTTTGAGTACTGTTTTAGGAAATCTTTATTTGCTCCAAGGTCACAAAGATGTCCTCCTGTGTTTTCCTCCAAAACCTTTATTTTTTTGTCACCTCCGCACTGAGGTCTTCATAGCATACAGAATGGAATTTTTATGTGTAGTGTGAGGTAGAGTTCAGGGTAAGTCGTTCCCATATAAATATCTGGCTCACCCAGATCATTTCTTGAAAAGACCATGACCCCCGCCCCACCCTGAGAAAGGCTTCCTTTTATTTTCATCTTTATATATTACAGATTGTTAGAAATGATTAGAACAATTCTGTATCATCTGGTAATTTAAATGTGTCTATATACCTATATATTCATATTTCTGCAAAATATTAGAAACGTTTGTATTTAGTATGTGGACTTTTCAAAAAAAGAGAAAAATGTGTCGAAAAAGTTAAAAGTATTTCATGGGCGGTGCCTGTGGCTCAGTGAGTAAGGCGCTGGCCCCATATACCAGAGGTGGTGGGTTCAAACCCAGCCCCGGCCAAAAACTGCAAAAAAAAAAAAAAAGGATTTCAATGTCCCCATGTGGGGATTCAATTTTATAAATTATGATACATCAAGATAACAGACCACTGGCGCCTATGGCTCAAAGGAGTAGGACGCCAGCCTCACATGCCGTAGGTGGTGGGTTCAAACCCAGCCCTAGCCAAAAATTGCAAAAAAAGAAAGAAAGAAAACAGAACACCATGGAACCATTGAAAAGCCTAAGTAGATCTGTCTGCACAAACATGGTCCATCCGGGGGGTAGTAGTTACATAAAAGGAAAAGATGAGGAACACAAGAACATGGGTAAAATGCGACATTTTTGAAAAAATGTGAGTGTCATATATACTTACCTGACTGCCAATGTATAAAACATCTCTGCAGACGCCCACGGGAAACCATGGCAGCAGTTGCCCTGGGAAGGAAGTTGGAAACAGGCACCGTCTCCAAATGTCATTTTATGTGGTTTAAATTCTTTTTGCTCATATGCGTGTATTATGTATTAAAACAATTTTTCATTCAAAAATAAAATCTGGCTCAGCACCTGTGGCTCAACAGGCTAGGGCTCCAGCCACGTACACCTGAGCTGGCGGTTCGAATCCAGCCCGGCCCACCAAACAACAATGACGGCTGCAACCAAAAAATGGCCGGGAGTTGTGGCGGGCGCCTGTAGTCCCAGCTACTTGGGAGGCGGAGGCAGGAGACTCGCTTGAGCCCAGGAATTGGAGGTTGCTGTGAGCTGTGATGCCACAGCACTCTACCCATGGGGACAGCTTGAGGCTCTGTCTCAAAAAAAATAAAATAAAAAATAAAATCTGATAAAACTTTTTTAAAAAGTTAATGTAGGCCTATTTTAAACAAAAACAGACAAAATAGAAAAGTCCAAACAAGAAAAGAAAACTGCGCCTCAATCCCATTATCTATACTTTGCCACTCGTGACTTCGGGGTGTTTTTTCTTCCAGGCTCTTTGGCATCATTGAATTTATGGTGTAGAGATAACATTTTATCCCACAACTTCCACAGAATCTCGTCCAGGGCTTTCTGCGCATTCTTCCCGTGCACACTTGGTGGTGGCTGATTATTTCGCATCTTTGCCTTCACTGACAATGAAACGTGTTTCTGTCCCTTTTCTGAGCATTTCCTCAGCGTGCACGTCAGGAGGTGGGAAAGCAGCGTTTAAGCCCCCCCTGTAGACAGGCGGGATTCTTTGGGGAAGGCCACACTGCTTTGCGCTGCTGTCTGAGCAGCCTGTGCAGGAGCAGCAGCTGTCAGTGGAATCCGAGGTGACAGAGCCACAGAGCAAAGCGACCACCTGGAAACCCTGTGTGCCCTGCCACAGCGAGAGAGAGGCGGCCACGGGGACTCCCCACGCTCTCCACACTGCAGGCCTGTGGCCTGGGGGTGCATGATGTCTAAGGACCTGCACTTCAGACACAACCAACTGGGGAAGAGAGAGCTCCGGCTGCTGGGAAAGGGGCGAAGCCAAGTTCCAGCAGTGGGTTCCAGCTGACACCGAGCAGCCCTTGGAGGATCCTGGGACCCAGCCTAGAAGCAGGAATCTGAGGAAAATTAACTAAAAAATTGGAAAAAAGTAATGAAAACAGAAATCTGGGGCAGGGTACAGCAAAATCCAGGCCACAGTCAAAAAGGAGCACCCCCTGTTTGTAACGGGAGCCTTGCTGCAACACGGCCATGGCCGACTTTGTGCTACAACAGCAGAGGTGTGCAGAGGTCATTGGCCTAACCCTCTGCCCTTTATAGAAAACGTTTGCTTACCTCTCACCTGGAGAGGCATTGCTACTGCGCTACAGCAAAAGGGAAGTTAAGTGTAGGAGGAAATGAAATGTACAGGCAATGGGGAGCATGTAACGGCCTCAGCTGTAAGCACAGCACACGCTCTCCAAAGCAGCTTAAATCGGTGACCAGAAAGTGGGGACAGTGCCCCAGCCCCTCAGCCCCAGGGGCGCTCTGATCTGGCCTCACTCCAGAGCCCACCCCCAGCTGGCAGAAGCGCGGCACTTCTCACTCTGCCCTAACACACTCCCGCTCCCACCCGTGCACCATGAATCTTCTCGACACCACGAATCCCCGCCTCCTGCTCGGCACCCACGGGGGAGGGGCTTGGCGAAAAGGAATATAGGTTTATTCTTGATGTGATGCAAAGACACTGGCAGGTTTGGAGCAAAAAAGAGCCATCATCTGGTTTCTTATTCTGCAAGACAGCTGAGCTGCGTTGTGGAGAACAGGTTGGGAGGTAGAGGCCATTCAAGTGTGGAAGTTGCATTCACCAAGGTGGGATAGGCTGGCGGTCTGGAGGTGAGCAGTGGCCGTGAAGGTGACAGGAAGGGGAGGTATCTTGGATGTGCGTTAAACAGATCACCCTTAAATACCGGGAGGCTAAAGCAAGCATCACTCCACATCGTAAAACCTTCCAATCACCTTCTGGTGATGCTAAAACTCAACACCAAGTCAAGGCAGATGCAGTAAGACAAGAGAGTGACAGAAGACACAGAGAAAGCATCACTGGCGGCACAGTGACTTGAAAATAATATCCATCGGAGAGCGGGACGTTCGGCTTTCAGCTCGGGACTTTGGTACTATCAACAACCAAAGAGCGAATTAAATATGGGTGATGTTGAGAAAGGCAAGAAGATTTTTGTTCAGAAGTGTGCCCAGTGCCATACTGTGGAAAAAGGAGGCAAGCACAAGACTGGGCCGAATCTCCATGGTCTCTTTGGGAGGAAGACAGGTCAGGCTGCTGGCTTCTCTTACACAGACGCCAATACGAACAAGGGCATAACCTGGAGAGAGGATACATTGATGGAGTATTTGGAGAATCCCAAGAAGCACATCCCTGGGACAAAAATGATCTTCACCGGCATTAAGAAGAAG
>CAUYON010069284.1:0-11000 GCA_963573935.1 Arctocebus calabarensis
GGCGCCCTACTCACTGAGCTACGGGCGCCAGGCCTACTCCCTGATGTTTTATTTTATTTATTTATGTATTTTTTTTTTTTGAGACAGAGTCTCAAGCTGTCACCCTGGATAGAGTGCTGTAGCATCACAGCTCACAGCAATCTCCAATTCCTGGGCTCAAGCGAGTCTCTTGCCTCTGCCTCCCAAGTAGCTAGGACTACAGGTGCCCGTCACAACGCCCAGCCGTTTTTTTTGTTATTGTTGTTACAGCCAGCATTGTGGTTTGGCGGGCCTGGGCTGGATTCGAACCCACCAGCTCAGGTGTACATGGCTGGTGCCTTAGCTGCTTGAGCCACAGGCGCCGAGCCACTGATGTTTTATTTTTTATTTTTTTTATTAAATCATAGCTGTGTACATTAATGCAATCATGTTTTATTTTGAAATAGTTCAAACTACAGAAGAGCATTTACACATCCACACCCAGCTCTTTGCTTTGCATCTGTGAAAGTAAGCTATAGAAGTCATACCATTTCACACCTAAATACTGAAGCCTAAAACTTCTAAAGAATTCATAGATTATCACACCCAAGACACCCAACACTGGTAGCAGACTGTCATCTGATAGTCCATTTCATGTAAGGAGGTCATCTGTTTTAAGTGGCTTCTTTCCACACTTAACATGTCTTTCCCTCACAACGGAGTCCTTGGCAGGCACTTAGGTGTGTCAGAAACAAAAATGCAAAATGGAACTGGAGCACATCACAGACTTTGGACCAGAAATGGCCTGAGAGGCACTAAAAGAGACGCCACTGTGCAAGCTGATGGTCACACAGCTTGAGGACCACAAAGCCCAGGGAGGAGAGCACTGCTAGAGCTAAGTAAGTGGCCGAGGAGGTGCTACCATATCGCTGGTGGGCATGTAGGGCCTGCCCCACAGTGGCCACCATGTGAGCCGCCAGTGCGACCTCAAACCCAAATGGGTGCAGCAAGGCAAGGCTATAACTGACCAGGGAGGGGCACTCGATGGAGAGGAACAACCAGCGCTTCCAGCCCCTGTCTAGGTAGAGGCACCAGGCCAGAGGCCATGCAAAGATGGGCAAAGTGACCCACTGATCAAGCACTGCCACAAGGTGCATCTGTGTCCAGATCCGCAGCCACTGCACGGGGCCGTATAGCAGTGCCATGCTGGCGAAGACAGCCTACAGGTAGCCAACCCTTCTCGTCTCCGCCAGGCACCCAAGGGTACTGGAGTTCCTCTGCAGCCAGTACGCTCCCAGGAACAGGTAGGCCAAGTGCACAAGCGAGTTGAAGGGCATGGCCAAGAACGAAGGGAGGCTGGTTACAGGTAGCCCACTTCAAAGAAGATACCCTCAAAAATGCCTGTGTAGGCTCGGTGCCTGTGGCTCAATGGGCTAAGGCGCCAGCCATGTACACCTGAGCTGGCGGGTTCGAATCCAGCCTGGGCCCGCCAAACAACAATGACGGCTGCAACCAAAAACAATGGCCGGGCGTTGTGGCGGGTGCCTGTAGTCCCAGCTACTTGGGAGGCGGAGGCAGGAGACTCGCTTGAGCCCAGGAATTGGAGGTTGCTGTGAGCTACAATGCCACGGCACTCTATCCAGGGTGACAGCTTGAGGCTCTGTCTCAAAAAAAAAAAAAAAAAAAGAGACATAGTTTCACTTTATTGCCCTCGGCAGAGCATCGTAGTGTCACAGCTCACAGCAACCTCCCAACTCCTGGGCCTAGGTGATTCTCTTGCCTCAGCCCTCCCGAGTAGCTGGGACTACAGGTGCCCGCCAGAACGCCCGGCTATTTTTTTGTTGCAGTTTGGCTGGGGGTGAGGGGGGTTTGAACCGCCACTCTGGGCACATGGGGCCGGCCCCTTACCCACTGAGCTATAAGTGCTTCCATACTCTTTCTAGCTCCAACTTTCAAAGTTCTTTCTGACCTTGGAGCATTTCATAGTCATTGTTCCTTCTGTCTGGGCTGCTCTTTGCCTGGCTGACATTCACTCAATCATTCATTCATCTATCCATTCATTCAGTGCTTAATAATGTTCCTGGGATCTGGCAAAACCAGATATCATCCCTGTCATCATAGAACCAGTTAACAAAAGTAAGCATCAATCAATCGGTGTCAGTAATCAATCAAAGTAAATTTATGACTAGTGCTATGAGCGCATATAACAAGGAAATTTGCCTTGATGAAGTAGTATCCTTCAGTCTGAGATATGAAGGATAAATAGGCAAAAGGGAGAGGAAAGGTTTAGGGCAGCGGTTCTCAACCTGTGGGTGGCAACCCACCGGAACTTAAAGGGCTGTGGCATTAGGAAGGTTGAGAACCACTGGTTTAGGCAGAAGATTCTTAGTAAAAAAAGTAGAGAGAGATGCATTGTATTTAAAAGAGAAGACATAGATTGTAATATTTAGCTGTAACTGTGTCTCTGGACAGCTCATAATTTTTTTGAACCTGGGTTTTCTCATCTGTAGAACAAGAGGGAGGGCCTATGACACATTTAAGGAACTAAAAACTGACTAGAGGGCAGCACCTGTGTCTCAAAGGAGTAGGTGCTGGCCCCATATGCCGGAGGTGGCGGGTTCAAACCCAGCCCCGGCCAAAAACTGCAAAATTTTAAAAAAACCTGACTAGAATGGCTATAATACAAAGAGATGGAGGAGCAAGTGAGTATGCTCAGGGGAGACTGGAAACATAAGTTTATGCCTTGGAGGCATGAAAAGGGTAGAAGAAGACCTTACAGGGCTTTCAGATCATACAAAGGGCTTTGTCTTTTGTCCAAGAGCAGTAGAAGTCCCTTAAAAAGTTTTATAATGGGCCCGGGCACAGCAGCTCACACCTGTAATCCTAAGCACTCTGGGAGGCCAAGGTGAGTAGATTACTTGAGCTCAGGAGTTTGGTACCAGCCTGAGCAAGAGCAAGACCTTGTCTATACTAAAAATAGAAAGAAAACTGGCCGGACATTGTGGTGGGTCCCTGTAGTCCTAGCTACTCAGGAGGCTAAGGGAAGAGGTTCCGAAGGTTCTGTGAGCTATGATGACCCCATGGCACTCAACCCAGGGCAACAGAGCAAGACTCTGTCTCAAAAAAAAAAAGGTTTTTTAATGGTGAGGAAACAGTTAATCTGATGAGACTTGTGGAAAAGTCACCATTGCTGCAGTGTGCAGAGTAGTTTTGAAGGTGACCAAAATGAAAGCAGGGAGACTAGAGGCTATTGCAGTAATGTAGGTAAGAGATGATAGTGACTTGAACCAGAGTGTTGGTGGATATGATGAGAATTGAACAGGTCTAAGAGATATTTGGGAGATTAAATAGGCAAGACTTGGTAATGAATTCTATAAAGGGATTGACAAAGAAAATGCCAAAGAAACCCCTTAGGTTTGTGCTGGTGAAACTGGATGAATTTTGGGACTCTTTTTCTGGATTCGCCATCAGAGCTATTGTTAGATGCTGTCTGACAGTTAAGTTCATAAACTCATCCTAGAAAAAGTGCTCTGGAGGGTGGACTAGGCATCAGGGCATAGCTTCCCCACAGGATTACTTCAAAGGTGACCGTGTTGATATTTAGCAACGAGGTATGTAGCACTTTTTCTAGGATGAATTTACCTGACTTTGTACATATAGATTATGTGAATAAATTAAATAATATATGTAGTATAGAGAATTTCAAGCTAGGGAATAACATACATAATCATTTTGCTCTGTGAAAGATCACTCTGATGGCAGTCTAGATTCTAGATCAGTGGTTCCCATCCTGGAAACTGTGCTTCATTTTAAAAGCCCAATATATGTTAAAAACTATATTTCATTTTGAGAGTTTGGTAGTTTGTATTTTTAGAAGTTAAAAATTATTTTTTCAGCTGGGCACGGTGCTCACGCCGGAATCCTAGCACTCTGGGAGGCCTAAGTGGGTGGATTGCCTGAGATCACAAGTTTGAGACCAGCCTGAGCCAGAACAAGACCTCAGAGTCTCTAAACAATAGCCAGATGGTGGCTCATGCCTATAATCCCAGCTACTCAGGAGGCTGAGGCAAGAGGATTGCTTGAGCCTAAGAGTTTGAATTTGCTGTGAACTATGACACTACAGCACTCTACCAACGCCGACAAAATGAGACTCTGTCTCAAAAAAAATTTCTTTTCACATTATTATTATGGAAATGATAGTGAGAGTAGAGAATTTGTACCTTGACAAAATTTTTAAAAAGACAATCCTATGTCAGTTCTCAAAAACCACCATTTAGGCTCTGTACCTGTGGCTCAAGTGGCTAAGGTGCCAGCCACACACACCTGAGCTGGCGGGTTCGAATCCAGCCCGGGCCCGCCAAACAACAATGATGGCTGCAACCAGAAAATGGCCGGGTGTTGTGGTGGGCATCTGTAGTCCCAGCTACTTGGGAGGCGGAGGGATCCCTCGCTTGAGCCCAGGAATTGGAGTTTGCTGTGAGCTGTGATGCCACGGCACTCTATCCAGGGTGACAGCTTGAGGATCTGTCTAAAAAAAAAAAAAAAACAAAAACCCACCATTTAAAATTAGTCTGATGGTCTCTAGTCTAAGGAAAGAATTGGAGATGGGACAGCCTGGTGTTATGGGAGAACTGATAAGTTACTGCTGGTAACAATAGGTGGGAACTTACATGAAGGCCGTGGTTGGGGGCCTGAAGAAGACAGGGCGAACCACAGAAACATTTCTAAAGTAGCATGAAGAGAATTTAATAACACATTGGTCCTGGAGAGGGAGGAGTTGAGGACACCTAGGTTTTTGGCTTGAGTTCCTGGGTGGAGAGAGAGTGGTACCACTCCCGGAGATAGGGAATGAAGGAGGAGGAAGAAGTAGAATACAAGATAAGCTGTGGGCATTCTAAGTTTGAGATGTCTGTATCGCATCCAGGGAAAGATATTTAGTAGTCAGTTAGAAATATGGATCTAGAGATGTGGACATGGGAGTCATTGGGATCTAGGTATGGCAGAAGCTGTGAATGAGGTCGTTCAAGGAGAAGAGACATGTAGCAGAACCCAAAACAACCCAGAAAGATACTACCATTTGGGGGATTTTGTTTGTGGAGAGGGTAGGAAATTCTGGTAAGGAGACTACAAAGGAGTGGTATGACAAGAAGGAGAAAATGCTTTAGAGAATAATCATGTAAAAGTAAATGTTTCACAAAATAAAGTTTGGTCAGGTACATCAACTGCTAGAGAAAGAGCATACAGTAGAAATCTCTCTGAACCTATTCTGGCTCAGTGGGGTGCCCTGTAAAACTTTTTTTATAAAAAGAAAATTTAGGTAGCCCTAGCTCAATGGTTATGGTGCCGGCCACATGCACTGAGGCTGACAGATTTGAACCCAGACCGGGCCAGCTAAACAACAAAGACAACTGCAACAAAAACAATAAAAAAGAAAAAATAGTTGGACATTGTGGCAGACACCTGTAGTCCCAACTACTTGGGAGGCTGAGGCAAGAGAATCACTTAAGCCCGATAGTGATTGGGTGCTGTGAGCTACCATGGCACTCTACCCAGGGCGTCATACAGAGACTCCGTCTCAAAAAGAAAAAAAGAGGAAGATTAGGTAGTTCAAAGGCTCAAAACAGAGCATTGATTTTGCCCATTAGCAGGCCACCAGTGACTTTAACAAGAACAATTTTATTAGGCATGTCTCAAAATAGAGAGAGATTGGGACACACTCTCCTGAACCCTAGCTTAAGGAAAAAAGCGGGAAAGTTGTTAGAATCAAAATGGAGTCACTTATTTTAATCAAAATGGAGTCATTGTGCATGATGGCCCAGGCACAGTGGCTCACGCCTGTAATCCTAGCACTCTGAGAGGCCAAGGTAACTGGATTGCTTGAGGTTAGGAATTTGAGACCAGCCTGAGTAAGACCTCATCTCTGCTAAAATAGAAAACTAGTTGGACATTGTGCCAGGTGACCCCAAGCTACTGGGGAAGCTGAGGCAGGAGGATCACTTGAGCCCTGGAGTTTAAGGTTGCTGTGAGCTTTGACACCATGGGATTCTACCCAGGGTCACAAAATGAGACTCTGTCTCAAAAAAATAAAAATAAGGGCAGTGCGTGTGGCTCAAAGGAGTAGGGCACTGCCCCATATGCCCGTGGTGGTGGGTTCACACCCAGCCCTGGCCAACAACTGCAAAAAAATAAAATCCTAATGAATAGCCAAAAAAGCCATGAAAGGAAAACTCTCATACACAAATTCCTAATAACAAGAACAATCACTGCAAAAACTACAACCTTGCACAAAGGCCATTACAACTTTACCAAAAACAAAACAAAAACATAACTTCTGTGAGCACATTTGCCCAGCAACTGCCTATCCAGCTTCTAACTAATTCCACTCTTGTTATTGATCCCCATATCCAAAAATAATTGTCTCCCCATTTCTCTTTTAAAAAACCCTTGTCTTCCTCTACTTTCCTAAATGTGCTCATAGTTTACTATTCCCATTGCAATGCCTATTCCCCCTAAAACATCTTTTATTTATTTATTTATTTATTTATTTTTTGAGACAGAGCTTCAAGCTGTCACCCTGGGTAGAGTGCCCTGGCATCACAGCTCACAGCAACCTCCAATTCCTGGGCTCAAGTGAGTCTCCTGCCTCCGCCTCCCAAGTAGCTGGGACTACAGGCGCCCGCCACAACGCCCAGTCATTTTTTGGTGGCAGCCGTCTTGTTGTTTGGCAGGCCCGGGCTGGATTTGAACCCACCAGCTCAGGTGTACGTGGCTGGCGCCTTAACCCATTGAGCTACAGGCGCCGAGCCAACATCTTTTTTTTAAAGAGCATCTCCCTCTTTGTTTATTATTTAGGTTGACAAAAGGATCATTTATCTCAAACTTACTTCATCAGTGACTCGCAATATTTTCCTCTTTCATTCTTTTATAAAGGGCCTTTCTTGGAATGAAATGTGGCTTTCTTATCTTCTGTAACTCTTCCCCTCCTATCTTAGTTATATCCATTGACATCCTAGATTACTTTTTTTTTTGAGACAGAGCCTCAAGCTGTCACCCTGGATAGAGTGCTCTGGCATCACAGCTCACAGCAACCTCCAATTCCTGGGCTCAAGCGAGTCTCTTGCCTCCGCCTCCCAAGTAGCTGGGACCACAGGCGCCCGCCACAACGCCCGGACATTTTTTGGTTGCAGCCGTCATTGTTGTTTGGCGGGCCCGGGCTGGACTCGAACCCGCCAGCTCAGGTGTACGTGGCTGGCGCCTTAGCCCTTTGAGCCACAGGCGCCGAGCCCCTAGATTACTTTTTAATCTTATAATTTACCTCCATTTATAACTGGAGTAAAGTTAGATACCTAATAGTAGAACTTTTTTGTGTGTGTGTGGTTTTTGGCCAGGGCTGGATTTGAACCCGCCACGTCTGGCATATGGAGCCGGCGCCCTACTCCTTTGAGCCACAGGTGCCGCCTAGTAGTAGAACTTTTATAGTCTCTATGCAGTGCCCATGTATTGAGACTAGACTTTTGGAAAGGCATATATAGTTCCAAGCAATATTCCTATGGCCAGATGTCAGAAGTTTCATTACCCACATGGACGTTTCAAGTGATTGTTGACCAGGGCCACATAGGATTCAATATCAAGGTTTCTTAAAAGAAATATTAGAGCTAGATGAACTGTCAGGGTTTAGTTATCTGCATTCTCATTTCTTGGTGTGCTCTTGACTGAAGAATGACCAAACCCACCAAAAATGAAATAAAGTTTATTGAGGAAGAGCAAAATATAGGTTTACATAGCAAGATACATTTGCCATAGACAAAAAACGACGCTCTTGTCATGACAGAAAAGGCTCTGGTAATGGTCTGTTTATACTATTTTGATTGGGCCCACCTGGTGGTTCAGATGTCAACATGGAACCACTTTGATAGAGAGTTAATGGCATGATGATTAACCTTGGATTACTCTAGGTGACTTTCCAAATTCTATTATGCCTGGCTCCCTGGCGTTCAGGGCATTACTCTTTCTCCCAGGTGTAGCAGTTGCTCTGGATAGGAGTAAGGTGGACAAAGCCAAGACAGGGTCCATCCGTGTCCTTCCTCCTAGGTGGAGCAGTTGCTTCCAGAAGCACCAAGATTGAAGACAGTCTCAAAAGTCCCTTGCTATCTGTTTAACAGAACTTACCTAGCCTCACGAAGCCTTTGTCTAAACAGATTTCTGGAGTTTTTTCTTTGTGCAGTCCTTTCCCTGACTGAGGTCTGGAAAGTGCCTCCAGGCTGAGAGCTATAGTGATCAAAGAAGGTCTTGTCCATTATTGACTACTACATTATTATCGAAAGTGAAAGTCCTCATCCTGGTCTTTCACTTCTATATTGCAGGCTTTCCTTCAATGTCTTTTTTTTTTTTTTTTTTGAGACAGACCCTCAAGCTGTTGCCCTGGGTAGAGAGTGCTGTGGCATCACAGCTCACAGCAACCTCCAACTCCTGGGCTCAAGCGATTCTCCTGCCTCCACCTCCCAAGTAGCTGGAACTATAGGCACCCACCACAATGCCCGGCTATTTTTTGGTTGTAGCCATTATTGTTATTTGGCGGGCCCAGGCTGGATTCGAACCCACCAGTTCAGGTGCACGTGGCTGGCACCTTAGCCGCTTGAGCCACAGGTGCCGAGCCTCCTTCAATGTCTTGTGAACTTTGCTGGCTAGTTTTTAAATTAAAATGATGCAGTGGAAAAACTGACTGGAAACCTGATGTTTGTGGGCCGCTAGGGCTTTGTCAATTGGGAAGCTTTGCTTTAGTGTTAATAGATGAAAAACAGACCATATATACTATACTCTGGACGATAGACACCATTGACTACCTACCCAAGTTCAATTTTAATTTTCCCTTGCTAACATAACCCTGTTTGATTTAGTTGTCACCCTTCTCTTTCTAGCCAAGTGAACCTATCCTTAACTCAAGGGTAAATCCTGATTGCACTAAACTATAATATGATAATTCTGATCTCCCCTGCCAGTGGTTTGTTTAGGTATAGGAGTGTTTTGCAATTTTTGGTCAATGAGAAATGAAGTAAAAACACTGAAAACACCTGGAAGATATTTTCTAAATTAAAAAAAAAAGACAAAAGAAAATAGAGTCCTCTTTCTTTTTTTTTTTTTGCAGTTTGGCTGGGGCCAGGTTTGAACCAGCCACCCTTGGTACATGGGGCTGGCGCCCCACTTACTGAGCCATAGGCCCCGCCCAAGTCCATTTTCTTCTTCACATGTTTTCAAATCTGAGAATGATCCCTTATGATGAGATCTCAGGAACACAGAGCAGATAGATGGAGTGATGCTGGGCCGTTGATATTATTCAAAAACTAAATTGAAATCCCTAGTTACTCTCCCTCCAAATGCGTTAAGATAGCACATTTTCATATTCTTTTTTTGGCGGTTTTTGGGTAGGTTTTAACCCACCACCTCCAGCATATGGGGCTGGCGCCCTACTCCTTTGAGCTACAGGCCCCACCCACATTTTCATATTCTTAAAAACAGAAGTCTGATATTTATAAATAAAGTCATCTTAACTGATTCAAACTCCAGAATGTAGACAACTTGGCCCTTCTGTGTCAACTTGCTCTCTAACTTCCATAATGCTTCCAAATCATGTGTTCAATTTGTTTAGAAAAGAACCCTCTATTTTTTAGTCTTGTTTTGTTGTTGTTCCCCAGGGAGAAAACACCTCGATCTCAGACATGCTCACATGTAAGAGTAGGTTTGGTGACTTATTTCTCAATATAGGCTTTAAATTAATCCTTTCATTTTAAGCCTCCCAGTGCTCCTTTCTGGCATATTTAGTGTTTGCAGATCCTGAGTTTTTCTGAGGTTTTGCAGGGCTGATTGCAACTGTAAGGGGGGGCACTCGACCGGCACAAAACTTACAGAACACCAACGGCTTGTACGAAAGGTCTTTATTGGCCGGGGAAGCTGCAGAGCAGCATTAAGGAGGAGGGGAGAGAGAGAGAGAAACGGAGGAAGAGAGGAGAGAAGGGAGAGAGAGAGAAGAGGAGAGGAGAAGAGACATACACGGTGGGGGGGATAGGAGAGAGAAGAGAGCGAGATAGCGCGCAGAAGACAAGGGCATCTGATATAGTCTCGGTTAGGGGAGGTGTCAGGATGGTAGAACAGCCAATAAGGTGTTACTGCTCTGGTGCAAAGAGCAGTAGGGGACGGGCCATAAGTTTGAGCTTTTCAGTGGGTAATCGGGATAGACAAAGTTGTGCAATTATCTAACATTCCTCCCTTCTTGATATTTTAAAAATAGAAGGTTGGCCTTGGGATAGGGGACGACGAGTTCTCTCTTCTGTAGCTTCTTCCTGATGAGATGGGCATGTAGTTTTAATTGGCCAACTAGAGGGTGATTATGATTTTTAAATAAGTCAGGGGTGAGAGGAGGTGTTAGAAGATGAGTTTTGGAGAGCAGCCATATGTGCTGCACGGTCTTCCTTGTATGTTGGAGAGGTAAGGGAGAAGAACGTCTAGTGTTTGAAGGTAATCATGAGTGGATGATGAGTCAGAAGGAGTAGGTTAGAGGGATGCAGGATTTAGTGTGGGACATGTATTAAAAGATAATGATGAGTTAGATAAGAGAGAGGTTTGGACATTAAGAATATGGCATGATGGTATGATTTGAAGATTTTTGTATGTTAAAAGATCAGATAGAGAATGAGGGGATAAGACAGTAGAAGGGGAACTGAAGTGTCTTTTTTGATTCGTGTATTAGAGTAACTGCAGCTGCTAATGCCTTGAGACAAGGGGCTTAACTTTGAACAGTGTGATTTAATTGTTTTGAGAGATAAGCAACTGGAGCAAAGGTGGGGCTTAGCTGATGCTTAAGCACACTGAGAGTAAACTCACGGTTTTCTGTGACATATAGGAGGAAGTAGCAGAAAGATCTGGAAGGTGAAGGGCTGGAGTTTTTAGTAAAGAACGCTGCAGAGATTTAAAAGAAGTGGAAATGGAGGTTAGGAGAAGTTTATGAGGGTCACTTGGAGTAAGGAGTATTATATAAAGGAGTAGTT
>CAUYON010069286.1:0-13011 GCA_963573935.1 Arctocebus calabarensis
TTTATATAGTGATCAAGGAAATGCCATGAAGGATATCTGTAACAGTATGATCAAAATATTTTTGAATGTATATGAATCGTGCCCTGTGATTGCACCAATGTACATAATTATGATTCAATAAAATTATTAAAAAAAAAAAAAATTCCATGTAATGGCCCCATGCCTGTAGCACAGTGGTTGAGTTAGCTGAACAACTGCAACAAAAAAATAACTGGACGCTGTGGCAGGCACCTGTAATCCCAGCTACTTGGGAAGCTGAGGCAAGAGCATCGCTTAAGCCCAAAAGTTTGAGGTTACTGTGAGCTGTGACTCCATGACATTCTACCTAGGGTGATTTAGTGAGACTCTGTCTCAAAAAAAAAAAAAAAAGAAAAAGAAAAATTATCTGTAACATGGCATAAAAATGCTTATGAATGAACTTAATACAAGTAAAATAGTTGTACACTAAAAACTACAAAACACTGTTTACCAAATTTGAAAATCATAAAGAAATGAAAAATATACCCTAATAAAACTCTAATAAGACTATAGACTGAATATCTTCTTTTTTTTTTTTTTTTCTTTTTTTTGAGACAGAGTCTCACTCTGTCACCCTTTGTTGAGTGCTGTGGCGTCACAGCTCACAGAAACCTCCAACGCTTGTGCTCAAGTTATATTCTCTTGCCTCAGCCTCTCGAGCATCTGGGACCACAGGTGCCCCTCCACAATACCCAGCTATTTTTTTGGTGCATTTGCCACTGCTAGTTTAGCTGGCCAGGGCAAGGTTCGAACCCACTACCCTAGTTATATGGGGCCAGCACCCATATAACTAGGGTATATGGGGCCAGCACCCCATATAACTAGCACTGAGCCACAGGTGCCATCCTAGACTGAATATCATTAAGATCACATTATTCTTCAAATTCATCAACAAATTTAACATAAGTCCTAACAAAATCTGAGCTGCTTCTTCCCTGGGAAAATGACAACCTGAAATTAAAATTTATATGAACATATGGGAAGTCACACTATCTAAAACAATGTTGAAAAACATGACAAAAGTTGGAAGAGTTATATTCACTGATTGAAAAACTTAACTATAAAGCTATACTAATTCAAACAGTTTAGTACTAGTGTAACAGGAAGCATATAGAACACTGGAATAGAACTGAAAGTTCAGAAAAGATTCATACGTTTATGGTCAACTGATTTTCAATAAGGGTACCAAGACAATTGAGTGTAGAATATATGCAATGAAGAATATTGGAACAACTGGTTAGACAAAGGAACAGTTAGTCACCCGCACCACACTATGCACATAAATTCACCAAGGGTATACCATAAATCTAAATGCAGGAGTCAAAATTGTTAATTCCTAGAACAAAACATAAGTAAAATATTCATGACCTTGAGTATGTTAAAGTTTGGTCTCTAAATGTACAATTTCTAAAGAAAAAATAGATAAATGGAACTACAATGAAATTGAAAATTTTGTGCTGTAAATCATACCATTAAGAAGTTATCAAGACAACTCACAGAATGGGAGAAAGTATTTTCAAATCAAATATTTATTAAGTAACTTTTATTTGGAATATATAAAGTATGTCTGCATGGTCAAGGACTCTTTTTTTTTTTTTTTTTTCTTTGCAGTTTTTTTGGCCAGGGCTGGGTTTGAGCCCGCTGCCTCTGGTAAATGGGCCTGGCACCCAACACTTTGAGCCACAGACATCACCATAATTTTTGTTGGTGGTGTTGCAATTCAGCTGGAGCTGGGTTTGAACCCACCACCCTTGGTGTATGGGTCTGGTGCCCTACCCATTAAGCCACAAGCGCTACCCTGGCTCTATCTTTTAATATTATCAATTAGGTCATAATGGGGGCTAGGATTTCAAGATATGGATAGGTGGGGGCAAATTAGTATATTAGTATATAGTAGGTATGAAAATGAGTTTGTTAAAAAATATATATATATATAGAAGAGTCAGGTTGAGTGCCCAGATTTGTCTTCTTCAGGTAAGAAGGTAAGAAACATGTGAAGTATGACACAGTGAGCCCTGTCAGTCTCCTAGAACGGGCCATGATGAAAACTTCTGTTCAGATATTATGCTGTTTATTATGGGTGATGCAGGACAAAGCAGCCCTGCAACCACCGCCTTGACCCTGGCGGTGCTGATGCTGTGGCGGATGGAGGAACCAGCTTGCGGAAGGGCTGGACACCTGTGCAGAAGACACTGGTGCCTTGCTGTCTCCTTCCCCTGCTCTTCTGGCTAATCCATTTCATGGATGGCACCTTGCTGTCTCCTCCTTGTGCACATCTGACTGGTCAATATCATGTCAGTTTCTAGGGCCTGGGTCTTCAATAGACAGCTGGCTGTAACTGATGAAGACCCTCGCCCTAAGAAGTTTCAGCAAAACAACTGCCTGGGACTATATAAACCCCTGAGCATAGAGCTCAGGGGGCAGACCTGGCTGGACCTCAGAGAGGGAACAGGAGAGCTTGTTCCCCTCCAACGCAGACCTCCGCTGGACCTCGGAGAGGGAGCAGGAGAGCTTATTCCCCTCCTTGGTCCTCTTTGGGTGGAGGTTTGGTTTTTCCTCTACTTGTAATTCTTCTTTCCTGTAAGTAAATCCTGACTTACCACTACTCTTGTGGTCCGTTGCTTCCTTCTTCTAATGGCTGAGACCAAGAACCTGAAATTCTAGTATCATGGGGACACAAAAAAGCATTTGGAACTTCAGAGCATATAATATGCTAGCTAAAATGTGCTTGATTCAAGAGTTATTTTATGAACATCCCTGACCTTTTTCAGCGTGAGGGAGGAACTACATCACCTCACCAGCAGACACTCCAGGTGCTGTTACAGGTGAAAGAACAGAATAAAAATACAAATGAATTAAGGAACTTAGGTGAGAAAGAAAAAATAAAAAAATTCAAGGAAACAGAAGGGAAAAATGACGAAGATAGTGTAACATAATAAATTGGAAAAGAGTACAAGTAGAAATAAAAGATAAATCCAGGCTCTGTTGTTTTGTAAAATTGAACAAATCAATGGAAACATGGGTAGACCTATAAATAAAAACATAATGAAACATGATTAAGTTCAAACACTATACATTAAAAATGCAAGGTAGGAGATTATCAGGGCACATAAAAATAATCTTAGGAGAACTTTACCCCAAAATCAATGCATATAAAGTTGATGGGTTTCCAAGAAACTCTGAACTGAGAAAATTGAACCCATGTTCAAATAGATGAATAATCAAGAAAGAAACTAGAGAGATTTTGAGCGTTACTACTCATGAATTTCTGGGCTTAATTGATTTCATAGGTGAATTTATTTACAACATGGTTATTGGACATTAGAATCAATGAGAAGGATGACTGAAAAAATATTGATTCCTAGGTATAATCCCACGTAATTCTGATTCACTTTCTTTGGTAATTACTAAGATTATTAACAAACACTTTCTAAAAATAGAAAAAGAAGAAATATAATTTCCCCAAAGCATATATTTAGATAGTATTATGAATAATCTTCATAAATATATAATTTGTTATAAGCTGGCCTTATCCTCAGACTCTATTCTCTGTCTTGCTAGAGTAAACTTTTCCTTCAAATCAAGAAATGCTTAAAGATCACATATAGGTAAGATATCAAGGAGGCTATCCTTTAGTAGTTGCGCAAGTAAATTCTATCAAGCACTTATTCTTAGAAAATTTAATAATACTTTTTTATCACACAGAGTGCTTTTATTTTGATTTCTAATCTCTGCTATGTTTTATTAAATTATAGACAATGACTTAGGATCTTAGATTATATCTACTGTTGCTTGTGTTTAATCCACACAAAAAATGAGAGAATCTGAAGAGCTCGGTATTCCTTCCACTTTTGCAAACCTAACCATCTAAAATTAAGGTCATTCGAAGTCACAAAAATCAAATTCTTTGTATGTTGAATAATCATTTCATCTTATGTAAAGGAAGAAATTTTTATAAAAATGTGTAGATGACAAAAGTAGTTTGCCTAATTCAGTAGGGAAGTGAACTCAGAGTGTATCATATTAAATTATTAAATGTTTTCCTGAAAACTTTGTTCTTTAGAATGTCAATCAATTCCTCTTGGGTTGCTTTTATATCTCGTAAAGGTAAAGCCAGATATGTACCTTGTATGCTCAAAGCTAATTACAGTAATGTTGTATGTTATCATACTAACAAAAGTTTACCATATTCAAAATGTCTTCTTCTGTGAAAAACTCTTATGTGTTTAGAATATTTAGTTCGTTTCCAGTCTGTAAGTTGCAGTAAATAAGATATATAATTTGAGACATTTCAATTTAAAGTGATTTCATTAGATGTGAGGGTTTTTTTTTTCCTGTACTTTTCTTTTTTGTTGTTGTTGGTGTTGTTGATGTGTATAGCAGATGGCAACAATCATAGAAATCAGTACAGCAATCAAATGGATCAGTGGTATGATGCATCTTTGTCAGGGTCACAGGATGCACCCACTGGGAAAATAGCGACAACATCTGACAGCAAGTGCTGAACACTGCTTAGTAATCAGACAGGATCAGGACCAAGGGTGACCTAGAGCTGCTGAATGAAATAAGAGAGGATAGAAAAGGATGCCAGGAGTTTATTTGCAGCAAGAAAATTACATGGGCAAATGCAAAAAATTCTTTTTCCTACTTCTATAATCTAATATCTATTGCATTCCTAGTAGTAGCATATCGGCTGGCATAACATGGTAAATCGCATGATCTGCACAAAAAGAGTCTCCGCTCATTACTAATAACTACATTCATGAATTTTATTTTTATTTTATGTATTTTTGATGTATTTTATTTCTTAGAGACAGTGTCGCCCAGGTTGGATTTCAGTGGTGTCATCATAGCTTTGAAACTGCAAACTCCCAGGGTCAAGCAATCCTCTTGCCTCATCCTCCCAAATCCCTGGGCCTACAGATATGCACTGCCATGCTCTTATCTCTTTTATAGACATGGTCTTGGTATATTACTCAGGCTGGACTTGTACTCCTGACCTCAGGACTTGCCCTTCCTCAATGCTTGGATTATGGGATAAGCCACTGTACCCCACCTATGTTCATACACTTATCTGAACATTTCCAAGAAATTATCTGAATTCAAATGGTGCTGTATTTTGTTTGTGGAAATTCATTAAGTACGCAGTTGTTAAAAGTTGTATTAAACATTTCTACAGCACATTTAATTATTTTTCAAATCATTATAATTTTCATGTTGTCCTCATTTTTCCCTTTCTGTCTTGCTCTTTTTCTCTCATATATCAAATGTGATGTTTCCCAGTTGTAGGTAATCAGTCTTCCCCATGTCAGCTCCTCCACTGTAACGACATCATCATTCTCACATTTTTAACCTCGATCATGGCATCTCTTAATTGTTAATTTGTAGCTGAGTCCCCTCTGAATCTTCTCTTCTACATGACTTGAAAGGACTCTCAAATTTAAGCTAACACTAACATTTAAACAAACAAATCTTCTTTCTGACTTTCTTATCAGTTAATATAATTTTTACAAGAAGCATTTTTAAAATTTGGCATCATTTCTATTGTTTACATCCCCCTTCCCTTAAATACCGCTACTTATATTTTTTCATGTATTAAGTATTACTTAATCATACATTTCATTTAGGACTAAAGCCAGGCTGTATAAAAAGTCAATGGTTCACAATAGTTTGATACTTCAATTGGCTTGCCAGTGCTTCACATCCTTTGTACAGATACTTTCTTTGAGGAGAATTCTTGTGTGCACTGAAAATAATCCAAATCAGAGGAGGCTACGGTTTTTCATACCCAGGAAAGCAAGAGGGTGTCCCGCCTCTTAGCACCGGAGGACACAGCATAAACTGGAAACATAAAGGTAAAAATATATTTCCAACTGCGGAATTCAGCAGTCTCTGCAATGTCAAATTGTACAAAAATTTAAACAGATTCTGAGGTTGTTTTTGTTTTGTGAATCAACAGAGTAACAATGCTGAGCAAAAGAAGTTAAATTACAATCATTTCTTTTGTTGTTGTATTTCTATTAACACACACTAGTAAAATACCATTAAATGGTATTACTTAAGGTAATAACTCTTTTTGGGTGTTTCTAATGAGTATATCTTATCTTGCCATGGCAACTATTCCATTGGATTTTGGAGATCAGAGAAGAGAAACTGCATGTTAATCTTTTTATTTATAATGCTTGAATAATTCCAGGAAGCAAACGTAATGCAATTGATTGTTCTGTAAATTCAATATCTGTAGACCGGTGGTTCCGACCTTTTTGGCTCCAGGAACTAGTTTCACAGAAGACAATTTTTCTGCAGACAGGGGTGGAAGTTGAGCATTATATTCTTATAAGAAGGACACAACCTACATCTCTCGCACACGCAGTTTATAGAATGGTTTGTACTTTGTGAGAGTCTGAAGCTGCAGCTGATGTGACAGGAGGCAGAGCTCAGGGAATGATGCAAGGGGTGAGGAGCATCTGTGCATACTGATGACACTTCTTATGCATTATGAGGAGCAGCTGTAAACACTGATGACACTTCTTATGCATTGCCTCTCAATTCCCGCTGTGCAGCCCAGTTCCTAACACTCCGTGAACCAGTAAAATCCACACCTAGTCCCCTACAGGTGGGGACTTCAGCCATAAAACATAGTGTATATGATATGTGAATTAGAAATTGGTGTACCTAAATAGCCAAATAACACTGGAAAAATAGATCTTTCTGCGTTTAGAATGCAGACTAATTTTATATGTATTTCAATTTATATAGTTTATTTGATGAACACCCTTAATGTGCATGTCAGTTCTTATTGTGGAATTGTGGAATAAGGCCATGTAGAGTAGTGAATTATAGATGAGTCTTTGACCCAAACAGATTTGAGTTTTAAAACCTGTCTTTTAATATCTAATATTACATTGGAGAATTAATTTTATATTTGTAAGCCTAAGTGGATTCTTTTTTTTTTTTTTTTGTAGGAAAGGTCTTTATTGGCGGGGGATGCTGCAGAACAGCATTAAGGAGGAGGGGAGAGAGAGAGAGACAGAGAGAGGGTGAGGGAAAGGAGAGAGAGAGAGAGATAGATATGGGGGAGAGAGAGGCAGAGAGAGAAAAGAGCCTAAGTGGATTCTTTCAATGTGATAAAACTAGAACAGCGGCAAAGAAGAGAATATAAAGGGACGGGTAATAATTATCATTGTTGAGACTATATTCATCTTGTTCAAAATAATCAGGCTTGTTTGGGCTACACATGGTTAATCTAATGTTAGGAAGTTTTCCAGTTAAGATATTAAGTTACAGTGAGTAACTGTAACTTTAGAGATCCGGCATTTTCCTGTACTCAGACTCTTTAATTTAGCCAATTATTTTAGGCCGTTTGCCTCAGTAGAACCTTTAGTTGGTGACACACAAGTTGGTTGAAGTCTTTGGGCTTCAGGCTTTATATTAGCTAAATTGGTAGCATGTGACTTTAGTATTTTCTATATTTGGTTGAAATAATAGCTTAGGTCTTTGTATTCTAAACCAATGAAAGTACTCATACTGATATTAACAAGACTAATAGCCAATAGAATTGTGTGTGGTTCACTTTACAGACTTTTGTTGTCTAAGGTTGATTTTTCTCAGACGTGTATTATTACCAAGGAGAGGTTGTCTGCTTTCCTCATTATGAGGTATGGTATTGATTTCATTATCATTTACAAATGTGATTATATTTACTGAGTGGTATTTCTTATTTCTCTTCTTCATAATTCACACTGTTTGTAAAGATAGCCCTGAAGCTTGAATTTTAATTGATTGGAGGAGATTATAAGGATAGTTATATGATTTATTCAAGTCATAATCTGAATATTGAGGAAGGCTTTTCCCCATTGAATTTCAGGCTCAACTGAGTCCCATATCATATGAACAGGAGACTGGCCCATGGGACCATATATAATTAAAGGGTTCTGGCAAGGTTACTTTAAAAGTTTACGTAAGATGTGAGTTAGCCAAAAGGGCTTTGGATTTAGAGACAGTAAGTCCTGGGCAATGATAAAGACCCATTTGGGGTCCGTTGGGCAAACAGGAATTTAAAAAGTTCTTTGAAGAAACCATTATTTCTCTCAATTAATCCAGTAGCTATCAGGAAGATGAAAGTTGTACTAAATATCTTTTTGATGAGCCCAGTAATGTGTATTCTATATTATGAGAAGTGAAATGAATCCTTTGGTTGCTATCACTGATATCTGTGATCCTAAAAAAAAGGTAAACAGTGCCCAACAGTAAATAAGCTAATAATAACCAAAAGGGAAGTAGTACACAAGAGAATGTGTGGCCATTTATTGTGGCCCTAGCATATGTAGACTTCTGATCTTGATATATGAGGTATATCCATGGCTAAAAATTCCCAGGAATTTTACTCTTAAGCAGAAAACTGTTAGACAATATCTCAATAGTTTGTAAAACTATGCAAACTAACCAGGGCATCTTATGCTAAAATTATTTCCTGATGTGTGTGGGCAATTGTGCTGATACTTTGATCTTGTCCTTTATTAGAGATATCCTATGGATAAAAGACAATTACCTTTCACTGACGCTCACCAGTTATGAATTTGGCAGTGTCTTCCCCATAGACTATGAACTCCCATTACTGTTCACTCAGTTGATCCCAAAAGACTCCCCAAGTATCTAGGTGTCTAGGAGAGGATAATCTACAGCATCATGGCATGTAGCAAAATAATAAGGATGGGAAAGCTGCTACCTCCTGCAGGAGAAATATGCCACAGGGGGAGCAGGGTGCAAGGGTGAGATGTCTCTTTTGTTCCAGAGGCTTCTTTTGGCTTGACAGTGGGCTACTGGTCTCCAAGGGTCCAACCCTCAATGTCATGAGGGTTTAGGAGTTATGAAGTACGTGACCCGAACACCGTGACCCAGGAAAGTGAACCTCTAGCATCTAACTGGTCCATCCTATCTCTTCAGCAGAAGGAAAGTTGAGTAAAGAGAAATTTGGGAAGCACCGACAGACACAGCAGAAAGCAACAAGGATAAAGCTAGTTGGCCAACATGTGCAGTGTTGTCTCAGGTGATTCTTGAGGTATTCTGGAACCAATGAGTTATCTAAGAAAGCCTATCTCCCTATAACTCCTGCCCTTCCAGAACCTATCCAAGAGTCAACAGTCATGCCCACACTATTCTGCTTACTAGGTCAATTGTTTTATATGATGTAAAGATTCCTTGATAGCAACACCTAACACACTGATATCTGAATAGATGAAAGATAGAAATTTTATTTTAAATATTTACATCTCCAAATAAGAAAGGATGCTAGGTGTGTTTGCTAAGAGGGCTACACACCAGGACAAGATAAGAGCAAGCTGGATGTGTTAGAGGAAGTTTATGTGTGACAAATAAGTTTAAGGTGTCAGCTTATATAAAGCAAATAGGTAGAGTTTAGTTAGGTTTCTCTGGGTCTCACTGTGAAAATTGGTTAGTTTGAATAATAGCACAGCCCAGTAGGCATGGAAGTTGGAAAGTTTGTTAAATTGGGAGTAGAAGACTAAATATTTATAGACTGGCTTATTCTTTTGACTTTTCTAATGAAATAAATAGTGCTCACAAAGGATAAGGATTTTCTTATGCTTTCCTCAGCACAGCTATTATATATGCCAATGACCTATGGAAGCTATACTCAGGTATGTGGGTAACAGGTTCATTTTGCTGCAACAACAAACTTTATTATCTCCTACCTAAATGCAATCACTCTACTTGTACACAAGACCTCATATCATTCCATTTCTTCAGGAACATGGCACACACAATCACTCATCCTTATTTTACATTTAAAAATCTCTACCAAGTTTTTCTTATTAACAAACAAACATAATGTTATTGCCTCATAACACACATGCAAGCTTAATTGTTTTTTACTTGCACCTCTAGTTTTATCTACCCTTTATTTAACAAACATTCTACCTTCACTAGGATATAGTCAGGAAGGAAAAAAGAGCAGAAAGTAGGAATTACTTTTATTCTTCTGCCTCTACTAGGAAGGAAACATAAAGATTATGTAGAATTCCCCCCAAACTCTAAGTAGCTTTCATACAGTAGATATTTTGGAATAGCAGCAGTCTTTATAAGTTTATACCCTTTAACTTGAAGGAAAAAATGTTATATCTGTCACAAATGGCTGCATTTTGATGAGGAGATTGATATCTCCTCACTTGCTCTATGTTATTTTAAAATTTCTAAGTTTCCATAAGCAGTTAAAATTAGTTAAAAATATGACAGTCTAAAGATATGTAGCCTTTCTTAAATTAAAGTCTCAATAATTATATTGTTTTGGGTCAAAGGAAGAACTGTAAAATCTGAACCATTAAGTCAGAAACACCAAATATAGGGACATAAAGGAAATGACTTAGTTAACTAATTATCACTGTCCACACATTGCATATTGTACTTCCCCTTCAAATTTCATTAATTTCAAATGAGATGGTTATCTAAGATTATGAAATGAATGAGTTACTGAAAGTCTAAAAAGTCTGAAATGTCCCCCATATTCATCAATCAATTATATTAGAATTGTCAAAAAGCGTCTGAGAATAGACGAGAGAGACCATATGTTGTTTGGTAGGACCACCATCTAACAGAGCACGTATTAACATACGGCATTCATGCACAGAACGAAGCCCACAGCTTCACTGCGGATTAGTGACCCTGGTAACTGCCAAACACAATATTAGTGCCATCTCTCAAGGAAAATAAATGATTAAGAACTAAGGAAATGAGGATTTTAAGTTTACAATGGTGAGGTACAATAGAGAAGAGATTTCACAGGGTTGGGGAGGACACACTGTGAACTAGAAAACCTGCCAGAAATCTGGGCTGCTTATTGATACTTTTTAGAACTTACATATCTGTTTTTGTTGTTGAGTTTGTTTTGACGTGAAGTGAATTCTAATTTTTTATTTTTATTATTTATTTCGGAGACAGAGTCATCCTGAGTAAATTGCCAAGATGTCATAGTAACTCACAGCAACCTCAAACTATTGGGCTCAAACTATCCCGCTGCCTCAGCCTCCTTAGTCTCTGGGGCTACAAGTGGCTACCATGATGCCAAGCTTGTTTTTCTATTATTTGTAGAAAAGAGGTCTCCTTCTTGCTCAGGCTTGTCTGCAGCTCCTGAGCTCAAGCAATTCACCTGCCTCAGTCCCCTAGAGTGCTAGAATTGAAGGCATGAGCCATTGTGGCTTTTCGAGGCCACAGCCTCTAATTTTTGTTTTAATTTTCATTTAAAATTATTTGTTTTTACATAAGGTATGTTTTCTCTATTGATAAGCTAAAAGGATATTTATTAAAACAAATTCAAAACCTAAATGATAATTTTCTCTTTTTTTTGTATTTTAATTAATTATTATTTTTAAGATAGTCTTACTATGTCTCCCTCAGTAGAGTGCTGGGGCATCAGAACTTACAGCAATATCAAACTCTTGGGCTTACTTGATTCCCTTGCCTGGCCTCCCAAGTATCTGGGACTATAGGGGTCCACCACAATGACGGCTATTTTTTTTTTTTTTTTTTTGGTTGTAGTTATTGCTGTTTGGCAGCCCTGGGCTGGGTTTGAACCTGCCAGCTCCACTGTATGTGGCTGGCACCCCAGCCACTGAGCTACAGGCACTGAGCCTAAATAATATTTTTTTCTGTTATTTAAGGTGGACAGTGAGTAATGTCTCCATGTCAAGAGACAAATCATAGTAGATGATATATATGTTTGTGATTTCTCTAAATTATGATATTTTCACCACAGGATTTTGTAGAAAGTAGTTATCAAATAGTATTTAAGAAATTTAAGAATGTTATATAACAAAACACAAAGTCCAATTTAGAGCTCATGTTCTTTCCTAAGTATGGACAATAGCTAGGATCAAAATTTTGATTTGTTAATTATTATAGGAAGCAAAAAATATAGCAAGCTAAATTTTCTATGTAATTTCAGGGAAATGAAAATAATATCTTTCACCTACAATATATTCTTTTGTCATAGGTCCTGATTTACACCATTTTGAAAGTTATATGTTTGGGCAAAAGCATATGGATACGTATATAAACACATATACATACATACATACATATATGTATATTTTTTTCTCTTAGAGTGACAGTAACTTAAATATTTGGTTTTTTTGGTTTGTTTGTTTATTTGTTTTTGAGACAGAACCTCAAGCTGTCACCCTGGATAGAGTGCCATGGCATCACAGCTCACAGCAACCTCCAATTCCTGGACTCAAGCGAATCTCTTGCCTCCGCCTCCCAAGTAGCTGGGACCACAGGCGTCCGCCACAACGCCCGGCTATTTTTTTTTTTTTTTTTTTTGGTTGCTGCCGTCATTGTTGTTTGGCAGGCTGTGGCTGGATTCGAAGCCCCCAGCTCAGGTGTAGGTGGCTGGTGCCTTAGCCCGTTGAGCCACAGGCACCGAGCCACTTAAATATTTGTAAAATAATTCATTGGCAGGCATACCTATAAAATAATAGTTAACTGATAGAAAAATAAATAATGTGCTCTAAAGCATGATACAAAATTGGTTTAGGTAAGATTTATAGAATGAGGAACTGAAATTAATGGTATTTACCTTCTCCTAAAATATTTTATGTAATTGACTTATATTCCAGAAACTTGAAACATTTCTAAAAAAAATCAGGCAACAAATGATTTAGCATTTTAATGAAGAAGGTAGAAATAAAATGATTCTTTTTTTTTAAATAATTTTATTGAATCATAATTATGTACATTGGTGCAATCACAGGGCACGATTCATATACATTCAGAAATATTTTGATCATACTGTTACAGATCTCCTTCATGGCATTTCCTTGATCACTATATAAAGATATTAATACTCTACCTTTAATAAGTTTCGCCAGTACCCTGCTAAGATCCACCGTAGGTGTGTTCCCACTAATTGCCCTCCGTCTACCCATTCTCCCCCAATCCCTCCCCTCCCTTTTCCCTTTCCCTGTATTCCTGTGCTAT
>CAUYON010069290.1:0-13347 GCA_963573935.1 Arctocebus calabarensis
CTGGGAGAGAAACGGAGAGAGCTTCTCTCTCCCCACTAGAATTTTCTCCCTCTAACAGATGCCTTAATGTTTTCTGTATTCTTTTCTTTCTTTTCTGTGAATAAATTCTGTCTTACAAAAATTAAAAAAAAAATAAAAAAATAAAAAAATAAAAGCCTATTGAAGACAGCAAAAAAAAAAAAAAATGTACATTCCCACATCTTCAGTTTATAATTACGTTTGTAAATCTGGCTGGAAAAAAATATATAAAAATAAGTTCAAAATATTAAAATATCCAAGCACAAGCACACGTATTTATATTCTCATCTTTCCTTTCTTCTTTTCTCCCTTCCTTTTTTCCTCCTCTCTCTCCCCTCTTTGCCACTGCCTCTCCCCCTGACTCCTCTTTCCAATAAAATTGTACCAGATATCATAGGCAAATAGGTTACATATAAGTTGAGCTGCTCTTGCTGAATTGTGATGAAAAACCAAAATTTTATTTATTCTTGTTGCTTCCCACAACCTCCACCAACAAAGCAACACTATCTTAATTTTCCTCAGACACAGAAACCATCTGGAAACAACTAATTTAAATAACCTTTAGGCTTAAGTAAGAGCCATGTAGCATTATTTATGAACTACAGTCTCCATAATTCTAATGATTATTTTTGTGAGGCTGACTTTGAATACTAGATATTTCCACTCATAGCACAACACATTGATTCTCACCAAAACTATTCCTTATTACCTTACTTTCATGTCTTCCAGATCTTAAATTCTCATATTTAATTTCTCCTCATTCATCTTGTCTACCACCAAATATACTAGATGTATTCTCTAAGTGTTTTTAGATCCAATTATTCCTGCCCTTCTACACTGCTCTGTCTTAAGGCCCTGTGGTCATTAATCTGTATTATCTTCTTACTTGCAGCATCTTCTTCCTAATCGGCACACTGCCTGCACAGTGATCATTCTAAAACATCTAGCGAATAGAGGTTTAATGGTGCTCTGTTACCTAAAAAAAAAAAATCCTATCAAGGTCTCCAAATTCTATTAATATGCCACTGTATAATTTATCAGATATTCTCACAATTTCTCTCACACCCTGTAATCTACTCAGAATAATTTTATGTCTAGGTCATGTCATTCTCTTTTTGGTCTCCATATTTATTAATGAGTTTTCTCCTTTGCTGAAAATTTCATTATTCACATTTTCTGTCTAATCACAGTTATCTATGCTGTGAAGACTTTCCTGACCCTCTCTACCATGAAACACCTTCTCTCTAGCCTTCACTGGGCTCCAGTACAATTTCTCTCATGTTTCTATTATACACATTATTATGTGCAATGTAATTATGTTCTACATGAGAACTTTGAGGTTAGAAACCATGTTATATCTGTTCCCAAATATGTAGAATTTGGTGTATATAATTATCCCCCAGAAAATAGAGATTCATTATATACATTGTTTCTTACATGATACTCAATTTCTCTAATTCATTAAATTTAAGATGTCACTCAATATAGAAGACATCACTGTTATGTATACTAAGAGAAATACTGCAATTAAGTTATGACATATCATTGAGTATGAAACACCCAAATTTTAAGAATGTTAAAATGTAGCAATAAATGGGTGTCATAAAATGGATGAAGTATGAGGCTATATTTTGAATACTAAAATACCATTTAGGAAAGATATAGTAATTGGAAATGTTTTCAATCAGTGTTAAATTTCATACTTAAAGAAGATTGTTGAAATGTTAGTTAAATAAAATGATTGGAGAAAACAAACAAACAACACAGATGTAGCAATCAATCTCAGGAATTCAACCTCACAATTGTACGTATTTATTGGAATTACAAATAAGTATTTAAGTCACTTGAAGCAAGTAACATTCCCTACTGAGGTATGATAACTAAGAATACACATACAACTATGAGATAGAGTGAAAAAACAAACAAAATATGGCCATTCTAATGATATGTGAATGGGTTCTAATGATACCTATGGAATTACATGGATTTTAAAAAGTTCACACAAAGAAAAAAAAATCCATATTAACAACTTAAAAGAAAATGAAGAAGGGATTTGCAGGAATATAGTGTTAAGGGAATCAAAAATTGATCTGAGAAATGCCAGACACCATTTGAATATATTTTTTGTGGAAATTCAATTGTAGAAAAAAGGATGTTTGGGGTGGTGCCTGTGGCTCAAGGAGTAGGGCGCTGGCCCCATATACCAGGGGTGGCAGGTTCATGCCTGGCCCTGGCCAAAAACTGCCAAAAAAATAAAAAGAAATAGAAACAAGTATATTTTAAATTAGACATATTAATTTTATCATTCATGTAAATATACAATTAAAATTTTGATATCTGATATGATACGCATATATATTTAAATATATGATAAAATATTAAATTAAGTATTGTAAGAAGATATTCATCCTTATGCACTTACATGCCTAAAATTTAATTGGGCAAGTTGAGAACTTCCTTTGTTGATAAGTCAATGATTATTAAAATATTTATGAGATACATACAGAAAGTTTGAATTTGCAGTGCTGAGGACATTGCCTATTTCACAACAAGTTTTTCTTATAAAAGCTTATGTTGCCCAGATATATGATCGTGCTAAAAAATGTTTGATCGAGACAATAGAAACAAAAGAAAAGTGCTGAGGTTTGGCATAGTAACTTATTAAAATAAAATGCTTAACTTAATTAAATAAAAGAATATGAAATTATGGAATTCTCCATGTAACTCTGTTGAATCTTCAGAAAGTTAAAATGAAATGATAGAATATATAAAGGTCACTGAGAAACACACACACACTCACATATGCACAGATATAAATAGATAGGTAGATACATAGTTGATAGATAAATAGATAGGATGGAAATAGCTGTTGTATAAGAAAATAGGAAAAGAATATGATTCTTCAATATGATGTACCAAAAAGGCACGAGATGTCATAAAAGAAAAATCTGCCAAACTATTAGATTTATGGATGACTTAAACCTGGAGAGGTACAACTATGCCACAACTCTTAAAATTCTTTTTTTTTTTTTTGAGACAGATCCTCAAGCTGTCACCCTGGATAGAGTGCTGTGACATCACAGCTTACAGCAACCTCCAATTCCTGGGCTCAAGCGAGTCTCTTGCCTCTGCCTCCCAAGTAGCTGGGACTACAGGCACTCACCACAACGCCCGGCCATTTTTTGGTTGCAGCCATCATTGTTGTTTGGCGGGCCCAGGCTGGATTCGAACCCGCCAGCTCAGGTGTACATGGTTGGTGCCTTAGTCTGCTGAGTCACAGGCGCCGAGCCAACTCTTAAAATTCTAAGAGAAAACTTTTATGTGAGTAATTTGGGAAAAAATTAAGCCATATTTTACCCACTGACAATCTTATTAAAGAATGTGCCTGCCTCATACTTTGTCAAGACAAGATTTTCAGTTAAGATTTTCCTGATTTTTTCTCTATTGATGCTTATTTGCTCTGCCACGCTTCTCACAATCAGTTGATAATTTTGAGTCACAATTCAACTATTTTTTGCCATGTATTCATCACTTCCGCTCATTACTGGCCACCCTGATTTCTTTTTAGCAGTGGCATGTTCTTTCCCCTCAGAAAAATGTCTTATCTATTTCTACACTGCCATTTTCTTCATGGCATTGTCCCCATAAATTTGGATTTACATGTCTCTGATTTCACTTCCACTCTTGCCATGTTTAACAAGAAATTTAATGTTTGATTCTTGCTCTAGTTGAAGCCCTAACATTCTCATAATAGCACATATAGACATGCAGCAACAATAATGAACAACGCTCAGCAAACCCCACCACATGTCAACCTGATCACAGCTGTGAGATATTGATATGCCAAGGTTATGAACCCTTACCAAGCTGTCTGTACAGTGCTACCAACATAACTGCACAGTGGCAAATTTGCAAACTTAATCATCAGATCTCATATACCACATTATAGCCAAGTGAAATTTATCACAAGAATAAATATTATTTTAAAATTCACACATGAATCAATATAGTTTTCTACATTGTACACAATAAGACCTTCAATATAATGTAGGTTGAAGTAATGAAAGAGACTATTCCTTTGTTTCTGATCTCTAAGAAAATCATTGCTTATTTGTTGAGGTAATGTTTGTAGATGGTGTGGGGAAAGTATCAAAGATTGTTGTTAATTAAAAAAAAATGTTATAGGGCGGCACCTGTGGCTCAATGAGTAGGGTGCCGGCTCCATATGCCGAAGGTGGTGGGTTCAAACCCAGCCTCGGCGGAACTGCAAAACAGAAAAATAGCCAGGCATTGTGGCAGGCACCTGTAGTCCCAGCTAGTCGGGAGGCTTAGGCAAGAGAATCACCTAAACCCAGGAGCTGGCGGTTGCTGTGAGCAATGTGACACCACGGCATTCTACCAAGGGCGATAAAGTGAAACTCTGTCTCTACAAAAAAAAAAAAAAAAAAAAAGTTGTATATATGTGGATGTTTAATGGGCCTAGCACCATTTTTGATTGATCATCTTTTCCCTCATACATTTTGTAGTGTCATTGTACCCAGTGTCAACTGGGTATTATTTCTAGAGTCTCAGTTTGATACTACTGATCTATATGTCTTTGAATATGTGAGTGATAGTCTTGAAAACTAGTTTTAAAGGAGGTTTAAAACTGGGAAATAAATGTCCTCCAGTTTTGTTCCATTCAGGGATATTTTGCAATTTTTAGTGCACTAGTTTTATGCTTATTTTGTTCAATTTATCTTTAGACAATTGTGACATAAAATTAAAAATCAATTCCAAAAGGAACTCTCAAAACTCTACAAATAAATGGAAATTAAACAGCATGATTGTGAATGATCTTTGGGTTAATGGCTACATCAATACGGAAACAAAATTTTTTTAAATGATCAAAACTTATGACACAACATATCAAAATCTCTGTGAAAGAGCAAAAGCAATAAAAGAGAGAAATTTAAAGCATTACATTACATGTCTACATCAAAAAGATGGTAAAATTACAAATTAACAACTTACCATCACTCCTCAAGGAATATAAAAAGAACAAACTAAATCCAAAATAACAGGTAAGAAGAAATAACAAAAGTCAGAACAGAACTACGTAAAATAGAGACTAAAAAAAGAAAGATCAATGAAACAAAAAGTTGGTTCCTTGGAAAGATAAACAGAACTGATAGAACAGTAGCCAAATTAGCCAAGACAAGAGAAAATTAAAATAAACACAATTGGAAATATAAAAAGAGAAATTACATTACCACAGAAATATGAAAGATGATCTGAGACTACTATGAACATCTTTATGCCCGTAAACTATTAAACCTAGAAGAAATGGATAAATTCCTGGAAACACACAACCTGTCAAGTTTGAATCAGGATGGAGTAGAAATCTTGAACAGACAAATAATGCATAGTGAGATTAAATCAGTAAAATATAAAATCCCAGCATTAAAAAGCCCAGGATCACATAATTCACAGCTGACTCCTACTGTATGTACAAAGATGACCAAGTACCAATACTACTGAAATGTTTCCAAAAGATGAAGAAGGAGATCTTCTCCAGTTCACTCTATGAAGCTGGTATCTGCATGATACCAAGGCCTGGAAAGGAAAACTACAAACCAGTGTACTAGATAAACATAGATACAAAAATTATCAACAAAATACTGTAGAACCTCTACAACTGACCACCTCCTTAAGTTGATCTAATTTTTCTGGACCAGACGGATACCACATGTGGTATCTCAGTGGAAGTTCCTTATGTTGACCACCTGTATATGCTGACCAGTTAGTTATAGTCCATTGGATGATCAACTTTATAGAGGTTCTACTATACTAGCAAATGAATCCAATAGCATATGAAAAAGATCATTTGCCACAATCCTGGGTTTTATCCAGGAATTCAAGGATAGTTCAGTGCATGAAGATCAATAAATGTCATTCATCACATAAACAGAAATAAAAACAAAAGCCATAGATCATTAAATACATGCAGTTTCTCTGTTAAGCAATTGCAACTGATTATTTTTAATAAATGCTCTTGGGATGACTTTTTCATAGAGGATGTTCAAAAAGAAGTCACATTTTGACAATACCCTGTAAATAGGGATATTCCAGGGGGCTATTAAGCAGTGACACTGCTCTTGGGACGAAGCCTCATAAAAAGATCCAAGCCAGGTCTATTTCTGCCAGTACCTGCAAGGATGCTGTTTTTCACTGCCGTAATTAATGTGAATCTGTTAGTCTTCAAAACTATCACAAAATAGAATGAAGGGGATAAGAGTAAGCCAAATTAAATGTTATAAGCCTTGCCATTATATTGAGCTTAAGTAGATTTTCTTAAATGAATTAACTTTACATGGTTGCAAACCTTTGATTAATTTTCAGAGTTCTGAAAAAATCCATTTTTATGATTTGGGAGTATTTTCATTGCTTTGTGGAGAAGTGGATTTCTGGAGTCCCTCATTCCAGAAGTATGATTCCACATCTTTACAGCTTAATGTACTTATCAATAAGGTTGGATTGAATCTATCAATATGTCATTTTGTTCTCTCATTTATCCTTGATTATATTTCTGATTTATTTTGTCTTAATTGCAAAAAAGCCCTTATTTAATAAATCTGAATGTGTACAAATATTCTATAACAAAAAATGTTCCATTTATTGAAATATTTTCTGAATCTATTCTTCACCATATGCCAATTGACTGGTGCAAAAAATATTAATAAAATTGATATTTGATAAAAGAAAAACTACTAAACCTAAATTTCCATTGGCAGGAAAAGAAATGTGGTTTTATCATAAAACAGAATAAAAACTAGTGGTGAGGATGAATAGACTTCAGGTTAAAAAATCGACACAGATAAATTCTAAAGTCATAATGTGAAACAAACACTCCTAGTGTTTATGTACTTTGTAGACAAACACTGTTATGTGTCTTACCAGAGCAGGTGCTGTTTTCGTCAGTGATGGATTTTTGTGGGGTTTTTTGGCAGTTTTTGGTCGGTGCTGGGTTTGAACACGCCACCTCCGAATATGGGGCGGGTGCCCTACCCCTTTGAGCCACAGGCACTATCCCATTAATGGATATTTTTACTGACCTGTTCTCACCTAAGCTCAGATACCTTTCCCAGTTCATTTGCAAAGTCATGCTTACCTAATAGAGATATATAGCAGAACAGCAGTATTCTCCCTCTCCTGCAGCATAAAACATTGTGTCTCCATCTAGACACTAGTCCTTCCACATCTTTCCATGAAGTATTGAAAGACAAAGACTGTATACCTTACTTCACTGGTTCTTTTTGTTAATAGAACAAAAGCCTCTTTTTGTTGAGGCTCTAATGTTTACTGTACTTGTAAGCTAAATTTTAACTTTGATGCATCACCCTGAATAATACACAAAGGAATTTTTTACTCCGTTAAGTAGTAGGATCTTGAATATCAGAATTTTTACACTTCAGTTTCTATTGGGTAGCAAAAATAGATCCAGATGATCTATTTTTTTTTTTTAATAATAGGCAGTAAGCATGCCTACACTTTGCACCAGATAAAGACTGTCTCAGTTAGCGTGAATGGTGATTGCATTTTGCTTTGGAAAATGACACTTGACACTATCTCTATGTCCCAAGCCTCTGTGTAAACTTGGCCTTTGCTCTGAAGAGAGATGCTGTTACATTCTTTACTCTAAAGAAAAAAGGCTCCAAGGTTGTACACAAACACATATTTTTGAAAAAAGTCCCAAAGAAAGGACAGTCATTGCTTTGTTCACAAGACAGGCAGACTTCTAAGAGACATAGAGAATTATCCTCCAGGAATCTGCAGTTACTTTTCCCAATGTGGCCTACTTCTATTCCTCTCTAGCTTGCTGCTTTGAGGTGTGTATTCTTTTTATAACTCTTTAATTGTTGAGTTAAAATATTTTAACTGTATATATGTAGTCTGTCCATAAAATCTCCAGCCATATATTATAAAAAGAAGGAATATTAATCAGAGAAGATATGACATAATACATAGGACAGTGACCTCTCAGTCCTCTTTAGAGTAGGCATTCTGGACCACACACAGTTCTCCCAGCATCTCTCAACCTCATCCACACACGATTTACATTCTCAGGCACTCTGCTTGTTGCAGGCCTTCTAGAATGTGGCTCTCTTTCAACAAATTCTTCACCGTCTTTCAACTGTTTGTGCCACACTTTTATTTGCACTGCACTTGTGGCAATTATCCCCAGAAATCTCTGAATCATGCATGAAAAAATATTCACACTTAATGCAAAATTTGATGCAGATTCTTAGCTCCTCTGTCTCAGTCATTTTGAATGTGAGAGCCACACATTACACACGATCTCCCAACAGCGTCTAGTGCCCCACTGATTGCACAGTGAAGTCACCATTGTTCCCCCATGAGCAGCCCAGTCCACTCTTCTTGGATACCAGCTTACATTGGCAAACTGTTCTCACTATGTTAACATAGCTGGATACTTTCTGAACAAATCTTGTGCTTATGTGTGTGTGTGTGTGTGTATAGAGAGAGAGCACTTAATTTCTCTTACCTAAAGTTCAGTAAGTCATAAAAGTGAAGGGAAACTACATGAGATAAAAATAAAAACATCAGACAAATAAAAGCAACCTCATTTTGCAACATACATATGAATATTTAATGAAAATGTTCAAATTTTGATTTTAATTATCTTTAAAATCTTTATAACACTACTGTCTAGAATTTTTATAAGTATTGAAGCACATGGACATCAGGAGACTCTGAGTATAATAGAAATCATGATTTCTGAGCCCTTGGCATTTAAAAAATAAATTAGATTAGCATATATTGCTTTATGAAAAATTTGATGAGACTCCCTTCAGTATCCTCAGAGTAAAATAATGCTAAAAGTAGCAAAATACTAGAAATTATTTTTGAGGCAGTTTGAAAATTTTATTAATGTAGATATTGAAACACGTTAAAGAGGAAACTGTTGAAATGTCAATGATTTCCAGCCATGTGGCATTGTGTTAGTTATTCAAAGCTCTAGTCTTACTTTCCCATTTTGAACAAAAAGGGCTGATAGAAATGGCATTACAGAATTGTTCCGAGCATCCAAAAGAATGAATGCATACCAAAACACTTTATTTAGATTCAGTAGTGAAAACAAATAACAAATTTGAATACATTGATGAAATAGTGATATTGGTTTTGCATTCTATACTCAATTGATTGTGTTTGCTAACCTCTCACATTTTTATCTACACAAACAAATGTTATTAAAGAAAAAAGTCAGAAATTATACAAGATATCTTGAGATGCCAACAGTACAGTCTTTTTTGTTCTCGAGACAGAATCTCACTCTGTCACCCTGGGTAGAGTGCTATGGCATCATCATAGCTCACAGCAACCACAAACTCTTGGGCTTAAATGATCCTCCTGCTTTAGCCTCGTGAGTAGGTGGGACCATGTTGCCTGGCTATTCATAGTCTTTTAGAAAGTCATTGCCTCAAGTTCTTAGTCTACTTATTCTATGAAACAAGCACAGTTTTGAGGTCAGTCAGAATGTAGAATCTTGAAAATTTAGTAGCTGGGTTTGTTTTATATATTTTCTTGAATATATGGATTCTGTATTTCACTTTAAGGCAAATATACTTTTTGTATTTCTGCACATTTGGTGTGATAAATCATAGTAGTGAAACACATATTGTATTCACCAGAATGGAAAAACTCAGAAGAACAAAAAATGCTCTGTGGTCCAATTTTTTTTCTAGGATCAATCATTGTTTAATCATCATATTTACCACAATTAGAAAAGGTTTAACTATTTTAGGAAGGGGAAAACATATTTTCTAAATAGTTCTTATTCAAATCTTAATGAATATGCCATTCAAAGGCCATTAAATATACTATGGACTAATTAATTTCCTATAAAATTTCAGTGATAATTAGAGCTTTTATTTCATTGTGCTAAAAATTAAGATACAAACAATTTTTCATAGTTTATTGGGCATGATCTGTAACCTCTCAAACACAGATTAATGTTAAAACTAACTAGAGCTTGACATTGTTGACAGTATTACTGAAAATTTGCTTTTATCAGAATTTAATTTACATCAACATTCCGCTAGTATAAAGACAAACCTACTGAGAAAAAAAAAAATTACCAACCTGTGACATTCTAAGATGACCCTGTTTCTCCTCACTCTATAGACTCTACAGGTAGAGAGGCCTGTGAGGGTGGTGTAGTCACCCAAAGTGTAAACTGGGGAAATGTGGAACGAAGAGGCAAATTATCCATGTAAAGATCTGTATTCTGAGAGCTGTAACCAGTCTGACATTTTCTGGACTGATTCTGATTCTCATTAGCCATGTACGGAAACTTTTTAAGTGTTAGTAACTTCATCAGTAAAATGCAAGCGATAGTTTTCCACTAAAAGCGTATGGGGAAGATCAATGAAGATAGTGTTTGTAAAGCAATTGGAACATTATCTAGGCATGGTAAGTACCCAATATGCAAGTTACTAAAATCCACGTATGAACACAGCTTTCTTAGACTTTGTTTAAATTATATAGCCCTCAGTATTCCTTGATAAAAGATAAAAGGCACAATGTGAACACTGGTCCTTTAACTTTAAGGGGATCTCATTAAAAATGCAACTTCTGACCCATTTTACCTTGAGTGGGGACCTGAGTTTCTTCATTTCTAACAAGTTAACTGGTGATGCTGATGCTTCTGATCATGGGACCACACTTTTAGGGGCAAAGCATTTAAGTTTCCCTGTTTTAAAAAGTGTGGGAACTGTTTTTAGGGAAATTACAGGGAACCCCAGGGTTGACAGGCAAACACTGCAACCTCCTTTAAAATTGTCCATTTGAAAGATACTTAGAGATTATGGGAGGTGGACAGAAATGTAGATTGTAAAAGGCGCACGGTTGCCTTCTCCTCAGTTCCAAATGACTCCTTGTAGGAATGCTGTGGGGATGATATTCCGAGATCTGCTCCCTATGCATGGATGGTAGTGTGTTAGTTGGCAAAGAATTTCACTAAAGTTTTTCCCCTGCTGTGTAGACATGCCAAAATAAAGAAAATAAAACCACTCTTAACTGACAAATCTGGCTTACTTAAAGAAAATATCTTGGAATGCATTTTAGCCTTTCAAAAATCTAACCTTTTTTTTTACAAAAACATTTTATAAAAAAAAAAATAGCAGTATCCTGTGTCCAAGACTTGTCAATTATTGAATACAGACAAAGGCATCCTACATAGAACAATAAAACACATTTCCTAGCATATAAACTCAATTATGCTTATTTTATTTTGCATGGAACTAGACATGATTTTATTCCAGATTAAAAAATATATTAAAACCTATCTCTTCAAGGGAAACATTTATAACAACATTTTGTTGAAAGTGTTGTTTTTACAGAAAATTCTTTTGTATAATGTTTGTATAATCTGACTCCTAAAACCCTAAAGTCAAATGTAACCTAAAGAATTCAGCCTTCCTGTTCACCTCTCTTCTCCAAATCAGCAGTACAGATACACACACAAACCAAACCATCTAGAATCTCAGAGACTGGGCTGCTTTTTCACTTTAATCCACAGCCAGAACATTTAAGTTACAATTTCAGGGGTAAAAAGGCCCAGAAAAATAAACATTCCATAAGCTTTCATTGTCATCATGACCTCAGACTTGATACAATCTTAGAGATTTTTCCTCCCCTGCCATTGCATGGCAGAGTCTCCACTGTATCCAGCTATCCTTGCCTAGTTGTCTCACCAACATGTAAGCTTTGTGAGCATAGAGGTAGTGACTTGTCCACTGACAAATTAGTCAGAGACAACATTTGTGCCCACCAATCAATATTTTTGAATGAATAAATGTTATTTCAGAGATGTGAAGATCACTACTCCAAGGGAAAGTGGGCTAACTCACCAAATAAACAGAAGTTCAGATACATTTATCAAGAGGAAATTTTTTTAAATGCACCCTTTCTTTTAATAATCCTCACTCATTTGTTTTAGAGTTTATAAAATATTTTTTTTCTAAGTAAGGGCCATTTAAACATTTGTCATAGTTTACTTAAATCTTCTCATACAGCTTAGTCTGGAGATCTCACACTTTCCACAAATTTATTATGTTTCTATGGACCTTCAGCTTCACTTGCCATTTTCAGGACTTCTTTGATTTAAGCTTTCTTGTATTATTTACTTATCATCTATTTTATAATTATGTTATACAATTTTTACACTACATTTAGTATTTTACCTTTCACGTCAGGTAAATCACTCTTGTTTTTGTTTTGCTTTATTTTCAGACCCATATGTCTGTGAATATTGCCTTTGGAATAGAACATATAGATTTACCCAGCATATCTTACTCATACACATTATTAACATTATTATTTAATTCAGATAATGAACAGAAATGTTGAACTTTTGTTTTTTGGGTTTTTTTGCATTAAAATTATATATTGCTTTGGGTAGTATAGACATTTTAACAATGTTGATTCTTCCCAGCCATGAGCATGGTATGTTTTTCCATTTGTTAACATTTTCAGCTATTTCTTTTCTTAAAGTTTCATAGTTCTCTTTACAAAGATCTTTCACATCCTTTGTTAGGTAAACTCCCAAATATTTCATCTTCTTTGGCACTACTGTGAAAGGAATAGAGTCCTTGACTGTTTTTTCGGCCTGGCTATTGGTGTATATAAAGGCTACAGATTTATGGGTGTTGATTTTGTAGCCTGAGACCCTACTGTATTCCCTGATAACTTCTAAAAGTTTTGTAGTAGAGTCCCTGGTGTTTTCCAGCTATACAATCATATCATCTGCAAAAAGTGAAAATTTGATCTCTTCTAACCCTATGTGGATACCCTTGATCGCCTTTTCCTCCCTAATTGCTATGGCTAAAACTTCCATTACAAGGTTAAAGAGCAATGGAGACAATGGGCAACCTTGGCTAGTTCCAGATCTAAGAGGAAATGATTGCAATTTAACTCTATTCACTACAATATTGGTTGTGGGTTTGCTTGTTTTCTTTCTTTCTTTTTTTTTTATTGAATCATAGCTGTGTACATTAGTTCAATCATGGGGTACAGTGTGGGGGCTTCACATGCAATCTGATATATTTTTATCAACCTGATTGACATAACATTCATGATATTTTCTTGTTTACTATATGAAAACATTTTTGATCCATATTTAGAAGTTTTCTCCTGACCCTTCGAATATGTACCACACATGTGATCTTACCCTTTGTCCCAACTCCCCCCACCCTCTCCCTCCCCTTCCCTCCCTCTCCCCTTTCCCCGTCTTCCTGTGCAATAAATGGGTTGTAGCCTTCACTTGAA